>OZ023314.1:43983116-44254716 GCA_964007375.1 Ophion obscuratus
ACTTGATTATATCAAATTTGGGCAATTCAAGAAGTGGTGTGTGTTGTCCAGGCGAATGATGATTTCTGTCTTTTATCAGGTTAAATGACCTCTTCATTCTCTTTGGACAATCAAGTTCTGGATACACTCGCTTTCCGTTAATGGTGATACCCTCAATAGTATCACCATTGAAAGTATCACCATCAATCACGTTCGAATGCATTGAAACCTCCATGACTTTTAACACACTTGAGGTATGATCGTGCTGGTGAATCACATATTAGTGCACTAATTCGAAATGTACATTTTTGTTCAGAAATAACTACACCATTTGTAATTAGTGTTTTCGCTTCTGAAATAAAATCTTTCATGAATTCAGACACTGTGTGTGGTTTTGAATTACCCTAATAAATTGCAATTACAAATAGGTTGCATTCGAAATCACTGGTGTGAAGCTTCATAAGGATGGGCCAGAACTGTTTGTTGGAGCTGCGGTACACCTAGACATCATCAACATTTATGAATGCTTCGATTTTCGTATTAGTGGATACATCTGGGGAGATTCTCTTTTGCAACTGATTTTCTATGCCAATGTAGGCATAACTCCCTAGTGTTTATTTTTTTTGTCAGCATTGGTCGCACATTTCCGAACTTTTGGGTGCATAAAAGAGTTTGCGCTGTTTTCGGAAAATGTACGTATCCTTCGGAACGGAGGAGTTTCAAAAGATCTGTGAGAACCGTATGTTGCAGTGTTTTTGCATGTTTAAGCGCAAATGCAACAAGCTTTTCTTTCATCGTCAAAGGTGGTTCGATAGACTCCACGCATTCGGCGTCTTCTGACAGATCATCGTGTTGTTTATCGCTTACATCAGTAAATATTTCGGCGATTTGATCGTCGAATGATTTGTTGACTTGTTCATCCACCTCTCCATCAAGTAGCTCATCAATTTGTTCAGTGGATACTCCGTCGACTGTTTTATCATTTAGAGCGTCCGAGCACTTTTCCGGTTTTTCGTTTTTTTTTTAAGTTGTCCAGCATCGCTTGTCCTCCATTTTCGTATTTGGTTAACTTATGTAATGTTCGAAGTTCTGTCACCCTGTCGTACGGTTTCGACATATCAATCAATATTCACTTTTAATGTTCTCAATGGAGCACGTTTACACTACCCAGAACACTGTTTTCTAGACAGTTTTTTCACCCTGTCGTACGGTTTCGACATATCAATCAATATTCACTTTTAATGTTCTCAATGGAGCACATTTACACTACCCAGAACACTGTTTTCTAGACAACCGGTGACGAACAATATGTGCCACTGAAAAGTTTCGAGTATGGTTCATATTTATCATCGAAAAACGACACTGGCACAGAGTGAGCTATTCGTCGCATGCCAATGCTCGCATTGAGTATTATATAAGTGCTTCTAACAAATACCACACGCCGACACCGACGATCGTTTGCCTTTCTAAAACCGATACTGGCCGACGTTTGTCAATTTGTCACGTGCCGATGCTTAATCTCAGCATGCGTCGAGAACCGGCGTGTAGGATCGGCCTAAGATTGGTGCAGACGTCCATCGCCGACGGTCGTTTACCATTCTGAAACCAGCATTGACGGAAAATTGTCCCTGTGTCGCATGTCAACGCTTGGGCCAAGTATATATTGAATATTGGTGAATAGATTGGCCCGAGTCTGGGACCAATATCGGGTGACAACGGTTGGTTACCCAGTACTGCGTCATAGGTCAGCCATATTGTCAGAGTTGGAAATGTTTTTACGGGTACAGCAATCTGACCGCTCATCCATTGATGACTGATTGTTGTCTAATGATTTATTTGGCGTACTCGAGAGTTTCAGTACACATGGAGGCACGTGGAAGAAGTCGCCAGAAGCTTTAGAAATATAGAATGATTTTTTTTTTTTTTTTTTGAAAGGATACCATACAACAGTCGAGCAGTGTGATTTATAATCCCTTGCCGATGCATTGATGTCCAATATTTGTTTTTGAAATACTGGCGAGTTCTCCTACACATAAAGACGCATGTGAGAAGTAGCCAGAAGCTTCAGATACACGAAAAAACCATTTTTATTCAAGCCCAACCACGAGTTGGGCTTGAATAAAATTCTTCAAGAATCGAACACGGGTTACCTGTCACCTCTTGATGACATATTGTTGTCTAATTTTTGTTTACAGTCAATGCAGCCAGATCGCGCGTAAAAGTTACCCCCTCTCTAGACTCTTAAGTGCCCATCACATAATCAGAGTAGCGCATGTCCGTGAGCGAGAGGCGCTTGGACATCTTCGGAAAGACCCGAGCACGGTCGAAGTTTCCCGACCGCGCATTCGGCAGCTACACAATACATGAACGCTGAGCACGTTCATGTGCGGCCAAGCCAAAACGAAGGCTTCGAGGGAAAAAGCAATCTAAGCACGACTCGTTAGTATATTCATTCAATAACTAATCAAATAATAATTAATAGTAATAATAATTTTAAAAAAAGCACTCAGCGCGTGGAACGATCCCGCGCCCCTGCGGACCGAAGCCAGGAACGCTACCAACGGGACCATCTCATCGCTTGTAGAATATGTGCACTTTCTGGTACTTAGGATTAGCGGCTGGATACATTATGATAATGCTTTATCGCTTGATGAAAGTATATAAGAATGAATATAATAATGCGAATATGAGTATATTTCCGCTTACTTTTATTTTACAATTACAATTATATATACAATACAATTACAATTTATTTGGCATAGGGACGGGTGTGAGTAAAGAGGAAACAATTTTTTAGAAGTAAAATAAGTTGTAATTTAGATTTATCATTATATTTAAATTAACGTATAAACTAATAAAATAAGCGGTCAGAGTGCGCGATAAATTTTTCGAAACTAAAAGATAACTAATTAAAATAATAATGATAACTATTGAAAATAACGAATCAAATAAGAATTAATAGTAGTGATAATTAAAAAAGAAGCACTGAACGCGGGGAACGATCCCGCGCCCTAGTACAATTTTTTTCCGAAAAACTGTGATTTTTTGCGAATTTTTCTGTGAATTGGAACAAATATGAAGAATTAGGAGTTTTGCGGACAATGATTTTTACGCAACATCCGAGTTTCTCCGAATATTTCATCATTTTAATTACAATCACGGGAAAATTTCGGAAATTATATGAAGCCTTTAAGGGGTAACACCACTGTAACGGCCTTACAGGAAGCGCATTTTTTGATATTTTTTTTGGCGGAAGAAAATCTGATAAACACATAATACTTGCGATAGTTATTGAACATATATTTAAGTATATTGCTATAAATGTTTCATCCGCAAATATTACAAAATCGCGACACTGCAGCAATTCTTCCGAAGCATGTCGAACCTCTGCGGCACGCAGTATAACTGTGCCAATTGTCATCTAAAAAAAAAAGAATTTTGTTTTATTAAGTCTACATGAGTGTAGCTACTGGACCACGTAGGGGATTTTCGATAAGTTAATTAACACAATATTTATTAACAAAAAACTGTCTTTAAAAAAATTGAACATTTTTAGTCAAATACTCGGCAATTACTCTAAAATCATTATTTCTTAAATCCCCTACGTGGTTGACTAGCTACACTCATCTAGATTTTATTTAAAAAAAATGTATTTTGTCCAGATTAAAATTGGCACAAGTTATACTGCGTGCCGCAGAGCACCTTAAGTTCAACATGCCTCGGAAGAATTGCTGCAGTGTCGCCATTTTGTAATATTTTCCCATAAATTTTTTTGCAATATACTTCAATATATGCTTAATAATTACCCCAAGTATTATTTGTCTAAAACGCTTTGTGGCAGGCCGTTACAGTGATGTTACCCCTTAAGGAAAATAATGTTTGCAAAAATTTCGGAAATTCATTATTTCTCAGAATTATGAGGAATACAAAATGTAATAAGTTTTTTTTACGAAAATCTCATTTTTTTCATGTATAACTTTTATTCGAATATCTCCGCAGCCGTTCACTCAGGTAATAGGAAAAAGGAAAGTTTCCGGAAAAAAATAATAATGATAATTAGTTTTTTTACGAAAATCTCATTTCTTTTCATCTTTAACTTTTCTCCGAATATCTATTTTTTTGTATACATTAATAACGCAGAGAATCAAGAGCTAAGTAAGCATTGAAATAATCTAAAAGCCTCGCACGTGCTGTCGGGTGACGTCACGCGCGAGTCTTGCTCAGATTGCTTTTTCCCTCGAAGCCTTCGTTTCGGCTTGGCCGCACATGAACGTGCTCAGCGTCCATGTATTGGTGTAGCTGCCGAAGGCGCAGCTGGGAAACTTCTACTGTGCTCGGCTTTTTCTGATGATGTCCGAGCGTTGCTCGCTCACGGACACGTGCTACTATGATTGTGTGATGGGCGTGTAAGAGACTAGAGAGAGGGTAACTTTTATGCGCGATCTGGCTGCACTGTTTACAGTACGAGAAAGTTCTCGCATACTTAAAAACATATGTGAGAAGTAACTCGAAGCTTCAGACACGGGAATTTGTATTTTGGACCATTTATTGTTGTCCAGTATTGTTACTGAATTCCACGACAGTTCCAGTACGCATACAAGTAGATATGAGAAGTCGGCATAATATTCGGGCACGCACAATTTTTTTTGCTACGACGTGTACATTACAACATTTGATTTTTTATCTACCTCCTTCTCAGCCAATGTATGGAGACTGATATTTTTGTTCAACAACTAGCGACTTTTGGTACATGGAAGAACTAACCCATGTAGAAATTCCAATACTCAGCCGATGGTGGCCAGTCTGCCGAGACTTGGCCCAGTGATGGCAGCCAAGCTTCGATGCTCTAGACATTCCCAAACGTTGGCACATCGATGGCACAGAACAGACCCAACTGTTGTTTGAAGGTTCTAAGAACCAACATTACTGATGCTGTACGAGTTAACAGGCCAAAGTAGCCCGGGCATAATTCGACTATAGATTCAGCTTCGGCTATATCACTACAGAAAACTTGCGCCAACCGTTGGCCTAGGCTCGGCCGAACGCACAGTGGGGCAGAATCCCAAAAAGCTGGCCAAAAGTCAAATTTTTGAGTTGTATATATTCGTCTATATATGTTCAGATCTTGTTTATTGATAGTCCTAGGACGAAATTCCGGACCGGGCAGGTTTATACCTGCTCTAGGGTCGCCTCGACATCAGTCGACATTCAGCCGCCGTTCGGTACGCATTAAACAAGCGTACGCGTCGAAAAATTCTTGCCTGTTTCGAAGTGCTGTGAAACGGACGAAACTGTCTCAATTTTAATTCTGCAAAATGGAAAAACTTTCTGAAGGTATGCAGAAAATATAATTATGCACAGTTATTGCTTATTTTATGTTTGAAATATCTAAATTTTGCAACAAGTAAACATAAAAAATTATACATTTTTTTTCGAAAATCGATTTTCTAAAGTAGTTTTAAAAATGTCTTCGCGAGTCTCGACCTTGTTTCAACAAGAAACTGATAGTGTACAGTACTAAATATAATATACTAAAAAACTGGCTGCTCAGGAGTGTTCAACGAATAGTTAGACTAATTTTTAGGGAGAAATACGTGGCGCGACATTAACGGACGTGTGAATGTAATCCATTGATTATTACGTTACAGCGCGTTGGTATATTTTCTGTCTATTAACATAGATTAATATTTATTTATCAATTCCATTTGTAGTATGTTAATTTATTGATTAATATTCATAGATCATTTAAATTTTAATACAGTAATTTATTATTCTAAATGTACGCTTTACGAAAATCTCAACATTTTATAAAATATTCCTGCAAGAACTCTCAGTAGCTAGAACTGTATTTCCCCCATGTTTGTACGGCGTAACGGCTTTCGGCAGTAAAGGTGAATTAGTGTATACGTCCATAGTGTATACGTAGTGTAGACGGCGATTCGGCAAGGACTGACGAGGGGCTCCTAGAGCAGCCATGTATGAAAGAAAGGAGCCCGCCTGCTGTTCAGGCTTTATTATACCTGTTGTATACTGACACAGAGGTGATTCTCGTAAAGACAGATTTCATGTAATTTCGGTTTTTTTTCGTGCAGAATGTATGTAAATATATTTGTTAATCATTTATATCATAAATATTCGTTTTCTTTATAAATATAAAATCATTTTTAGTAGTAATAAATTATTTTTGTACATTTCGAGTCAGAACACCGTATATAGTTTTGTTAAGTATAAAATGATTTCAAAATAATGTCATTCAATTTTTTACATGTTTATATTGGTATTTTACAGAGTCTTCCCAATCTTCAAATATGGAATTATCAAGAAGAGATGTTTTTTTCATGGTGAAAGACAGTTTAAAAAACGAACAGAAATTCGTTATTGGAGTTTTGAAAGATGCAATTTTCAAGAAAACAGAACATGCGATACAAGTAGACGAGGATGAAAAGTCATTAGGACTGTTATTTGCAAATTTTCGATCCAGATGGAAAGCAGCAAATAGAGGCCAAGAAAAGTTTCTAAAAAATAATGAAGAATGGTTGAATGGCACCGTATGTTTTTCAACATTATCCGATACTGAATGCACAACATCAACATCTGAGAAGATTGTGAAGAATGATGAAAAAGGAACATCTGGACGACCTTCGAAATCCTTTGCTTCATCCAGCGATAGATCTAAGAGGCGAAAGACTGAAGAAATACGTTCTACTTTATCTACAGAAGAATTGACGTATGCTGCTCAAATGAGTTTAAGGACTTCTGGTCAAGTGGATGCTGCTCAAGTTCTTAAAGATTCCACATTAACCAGCCCAACAAGAGCGTCAAAATATATAGCTGCTGTTCGGTCAAAAAATGAGACACCTTAACCCCAGACGAAGCACTTTCTTTGATGATCGAGAAAGGAGAATCAAAGCGCTCTTATCAGCTATCAAGAAATGCAGCTAGAGCACGTAAATGCAAATTATACCCATCATACCATGAAGTAGAAAAAGCAAAAAATCGTTGTTATCCATCAGTTGTGTACATGAATATTACTGAGTCGTGCGCACAAATTAAACTACAGGCTTTACTTGATCATACCACATACAGAATTATACAACTTCAGGCTGATGTCATCGATACTCTAAATTCTGAAATTCTGCAAAAATTAATACTTCACTGTAAATGGGGATGTGATGGAAGCAGCGGTCAATGTGTTTATAAGCAAAAATTTGATGAGGCTGGAAAATCTGATGAAAGCATTTTTTATACTTCTGTGGTACCTTTGCAATTAATCTACAACAATCACGAGACGGATGAAGGAACTATTGTGTGGAAAAATCCTAGACCTTCATCTCCTCGATTCTGCAGAACAATACGATTGCAGTTTGTACATGAAGATGTACAATCAACATTGAAAGAAGTTACCGACATTGAACAGCAGATTGCGGGTCTTGCACCATGCACTACTGAACAAAATGAAAAATCAATTTCAGTAACCTATTGTATGTCGTTTACGATGATAGACGGCAAAGTTTGTAACGCTGTAACCGGTACCACTTCTGCACAACGCTGCTTCCTGTGCAAAGCCACCTCTAAAGATTTTAATAACATCGACAAAATTATAAAAATGGACATTACTACAGATAATTTAAGATTTGGCATATCTACATTACATGCGTGGATTCGTTTTTTCGAGTGCTGTTTGCATTTGTCGTATCAGCTCACAACTCAAAAGTGGCAAGCTCGTGAAGAGGAAGTGAAAAAGATTGTGAAAGTACGCAAGGAAGACATACAGACTCAATTTAAGACAACACTGGGGCTTATCGTTGATCGACCAAAGCCAGGATATGGCAGCTCAAACGATGGAAATACCGCCCGCCGCTTTTTCGAAAATGCTAATATATTTGCTGAAATAACAGGAGTCGATGAAAATTTAATTTACCGATTTCATGTTATTTTGCAGGCAATTTCGAGCGGGTATGATATAGACGAAGAAAAATTCCAAGACTATTGTGTAAATACTGCCCGTTTATTCGTTGCTTTATATCCATGGTATTACATGCCAACATCTGTGCACAAAGTGTTGATGCACGGAGCAGAAATTGTAAAATATGACCTTTTACCGATCGGACAACTTTCTGAAGAGGCCCAAGAGTCACGCAATAAGGACATAAAGAACTACAGGTTACATCATTCAAGAAAATGCTCTCGAGAATCGAATATGAGAGACATTTTCTATAGGCTCTTAGTATCATCAGATCCATTTCTCTCAAGCATCAGGAAATTGCCCCAGAGACCGGCGAAATCTTTACATAAAGAAGCTATAGAAATTTTAAAACAACCTGAAGTCACCAGACAAGAGATAAGGAACCATTCCGATTTGGATACAAGTGGGTCAACATCAGAATCCGAATCGAATGATTCCAACATTGAAGATGACATACAAGATTTTTGTTACTAGAAGTAAATAACAGATATTTGATTTATTGCAAATTTTGTACTCAAGAAATTGTTCAAAAATAAAAACATGGCTCAAGAGATTTTCTACTCATTTAAACCTAAAAATATTATGAAACATTTTCTATTAAAAAATATTTCAAAATTGAAAATTTTTGTGGAATCGTCTATATATCGCGTCTGCTATTTTGAAAATTAACATTCCTATAACAAATTCATAATCAGCGATCCCAAAAACCCTTAAGATATATGATTGGGTATTTTTTACTGAATTATTTGACTAATTGGTTGAATTATGTCCGCCATTTTGGGTCCGCCATTTTGAAAATCGTAATTCTGATAACAGATTCGTATTCAGCGACCCCGAAAACCCCCGAGAAGAGAATTGGAGATCATTTTGGACACTTTCCGAATTTTGGCCAGCTTTTTGGGATTCTGCCCCACTGTGGAACGTTAGGATGATTGTCGACTCCCATCATTTTTTCCGTCAATTAGGAATGTTGATAAGACCATGGGCCAGAATAAAGCCGACGATAAAGTTGTGTTTCTCATTAACAGAAAAAAAGTCGCGTTTCGACAATCGTTCTAACGTTCGGCCGAGCCTAGGCCAATGGTTGGCGCATGTTTTCTGTAATAATATAGCCGAAGCTAAATCCATAATCGAATTATGCCCGGGCTGCGTTGGCCCCTTAAATCGTCCAGCATCGGTAATATTGTTTCTTAGAACTTCAAACAACAGTAGGTTCTGTTCTTTGCCATCGACGTGCCACCGTTTGGGCAGGTCTAATAAATCGAAGCTTCCACTACTGGGCCAAATCTCAGTCGATAGTCCACTCTCGACCGAGTATTGGATTTTCTACATGGGCGGCTGAGATTTGGCCCGGTAATGGAAGCCAAGCTTCGATATTGTAGACTTTAAACACCTGAACGTTGTGATAAGGTAATGTCAAAATTAGAAAATGATGCGATCATTTTATTTCTTTCAAACAAATTCATGAAGAATTACTCATTTTCGGGCGCCTGAGGGGATTCCCGATCTTCCTGCATCGTAAATTAATCTCTCGGTGATACGAGTTTCAATCGTACCCCCACCACTCTCGATTTTAGATCTGTACCTGAGACCATGGCTGCAGTAACTGCACGCGTGCGCCTCACTCGCGGCATATTCGCTAACGTGGACGCACCCTCAGAAGGGTGCGCGCACACGTGTCAACGTAGTCTGTATATGTGTGTACATCTACACCCATACAATCATGTTGTTTAGAAGAATGGCGTTGTAACGAGAACAACAGATTGCCTTGTGTTTTTCGACACGATTAAGTAATTAGCAATCAGAAATATATACACGAATTCACAGATCAACATTCACAGTGAGTGTTATTTGAATCGAGATAATTATTGGCCAAAACAATGTTTCGATTTCGTTTTTTGTTAAATCCAGCCGTAAACACATGTATCCACATGCTTTAGATATAACGTAATGAAACGTTTTTTTTCGTGAAGCAATGTTGAAATGTTTTGGAAGATTTGATTGTCGTGATGTAAAAAAATAAAACTTATAATTGTACCGAAACTAGTGATAATCGCTGATGGTGAGACTCTTCAATGACGAAAACTAACCTATAATTTGCTATCTTTTCGTTTGTTTGATGGGTGTACCACATTACAATGATCACTGAAAATCGGGCTAGGATTTATATTAACAACTTGTAGGAAGTTTTTTTGTTTCTGATTGATCACTTTTTATCAGTTGGGCCTATGTCTCATAACCCGACAACCAGAACAATTAATTTGGGTTATTTAGTTAATTTAAGTGGAATAAAATCAATAAATCAATAAATAATAGAAATGTAAATAACAAAATATTGTATATACAAATAAATATAAAGGAAAAATATAATTCCTATAATATTGAATCTGCCAAACATTCATGCAAAACATTATGTACAGCGATTTTTGTCAATTCCTAACATAACATATTCTGTCGATTGTTATAGGCTGATAACAAGTTCGTGATTATTACGTGAAGACACCTTTAGATGCTCATTTTCATGTCAATAACTATAAAATGTCCGCTTATCGTACAAAAAAATATCGTGTGATAATGAAAGCACTCGAAGAAAACTCAACATCAAGTGGCACAGAATCTGCTTCTGATATCAATGTAGAGGACGATACATCAGAAGCAATGGATGAGCCGATAAATATCAGCAGTGATTTTGTTGGCTACTATATGAGTGCGTGTCCTAAGTCGAGTTTAGTGGAAAACTCATTAACTGCAGCTGTTGAAGATGTTGCGATGGAAACGAATGACTCAAATATAACAGCTACCTCAGGTAATTCGTTAAGCGCAGAAGCTACTACTGTGCAACGTAATCCTGAAAAGAGAAGTCAAAGCTTTAGCCTTCAATTACGCGAGTGGGCTATCCGGAATATTGCTTATGTCACTCACGCTTGCACTGATGAACTATTGCATATTTTACGAGAAGAAGGTTTCACTGAGCTTCCTAAATCGGCAAAAACTTTCCTCGGTACAGCAAGAGTTCAAGAAGGGTTCTATAAAGGAAATGGTGGGGAATAAAAATAAAAGGAGAGTATGCGTTGTGACCAATTTTTCGAGGGGAAACGGGAGAAGTATTTTAGGATATCCGCGAGGCCACAAAATCATGTAATTACACTCCCTAGACGTCGGCCGCCCCGGCCGACACCATAACCGCGCCTCCCCCCACAACACGGCAGCCCGCCACGCGACAACGGCCCTCATCGCGGGATTTCGTAACATCCTCTATGGTTATCATAATAGGATAAAATAATATTCAGGACCGTAGAGTACGTCCAGTATTATACCTTATTCATCAACCCGTAATTCCCGCCGAGGAACGTAGCCCCGAACGCGGCAATCTCAAGCGCCCGCGCACGACACACCTTAGGAAACACCAATGCCCTACTACACGCCCCCGGGAACATGTTACCCCGCGAAAGCACATGCATAATTTAAATTACGGAAATCCAGTACACTATTTAAACAAACTAAACGACATGAAGGTAATAAACGAATAAAATAGAGGAAAGTCCCTAAAGTTCGATCAAATAAAGTCGATAAATAAATACAATAACGTGAGTCAGAAAAGTAATAAATAATTAAATAGCTAAACTAATTATCCTTGTCCCGACGGGAGGGACACTTCGAAATTGAAGAGCGGTAAACTGAGCAAGATTCTGAAATGGATAGAACGCAATATAGTATCGTGTAAGATAAAAATTGGAAATTAAACAAAATTGAAAAATAGTAAGATTGTAAAACTGTAGAATTGTAAAATGTGTAAAATTATAAAACTGTAAAATCGACTGGATAACGATAAAAAAGAAAAAGAAATAAATCAAATAAAATATTCCCGTCACAAAATAACTTAATTAAAATAAATAAGTTTTGTAAATTAACGAGTCCTAAAACAAAATTAATCATAACCAAAGTAGACGATAAAACAAATGGATTGTCAAAATAATTAAAATAAATAAGTCATTGATCTATAAATTAAATAAATAATTAATATCAATAGCCAACAATTAAGGTTAATATAATTAAACAGGTAAATAATCCTTAGTCCTAAGCCATTAAGGGAGAGGGTCAAACATAGGGTCTAGCCGCAAGTGCGAACATTACCAATAAAATAAAAAAAAACAAAAGACAAATAAACCAATTATAATGTTTACCCGGGGAGGAGGAAGAGAGAGAAATGAGAAGAAAATTCTTCGTTATAATTAGCGAAGCAAAAATCAACTTCACGTGTCATCCTTAGCATCGCTAGCCCTTTCCGAGTTAAACACCCGGTATGTGGCGGGATCACGGAAACTTCTCTCGATTTTATTCTCTGTCGCTCAACCTCCTTTATATTTTTCTTCCTCAGAGCTCGCTGTTCCATTACGGGACCTAGCGAAGACGATGCAAATAATGTAAACAATGTTTTTCTAGCGAGGTCGCGGTCCGAGTCGGACCACCAACCGACCTAGCCCGTTAATAATCCGAGAAAAACTTAGGAGTCTCTCCCGTTTACCTTATACCACCGTTTTTCTACTCTAGGAGACAAGGATGACAATAATCACGATACTGGACGAAATGGAAGGACGGTTACACGAATAAGACCCGCGAAAAAAAAAAAGAAAGAATCGCAAGACGTCGACACTCGAGTCGAATATAACGAAATTTGAACACAATTTAAATAACGAAATAGCCGGCACACACGTACAGTGGTCGGGAAAATCTCACTCAATCTATACTCGTCTTTTCAGTAAAAGTTGTCCTTCCTTCGTTTTCGAACCTCTGTCACGGGACCTGACGAAGGTGATGTAAACAGATAAATAAAAAAAATTTCCGTGGTAAGGTCGTAGTCCGAGTCGGCCTACCAACCGACCGAACTCGACAACGGCTAGAAAAACTTCAAAATTCTCTCTCTCCTTTTCTTGCCTCCAGTTTTTCTACCTTAGGAGACAAAGACAACAATGATCACAGTACTGGACGAAATAGCAAGACGGTTACACGAATAGACCCACAAAAAAAAGAATCGCAAGACGTCGACACTTGAGGCGGTTATACGAAATTTGAACACAATTTAATTAACGAAATAGCCCCACGTTGGGCGCCAAATTTGTGACCAATTTTTCGAGGGGAAACGGGAGAAGTATTTTAGGATATCCGCGAGGCCACAAAATCCCGTCCTCGTCCTTCCCGACGATTTATTTTTGTTATAGGGCGCCAGCCGAAAATCGGCTCGTCGGGATGGAGGGAGGGAGAACGGGAATACCCGGCTTTGCCGCAGCCTGGGGAAAATGGTAGAGGGGGGGGTGCGTTACACAAACACTGACACTGGGGAAAAGAAAATGATTTAACCCGACTCGAGTTCAAACTTAGTCTTGCGATTCTCTATTTCAATTTATTAACACAATCCACCCGACAATTAAACGATTCCCGAGACGGAACACGCGACAAAAGACTAGAACGGATATTCACACTCGCACACGCGACCGGGGCCTACACTCACTTACACTTTACCGCGAGCTCGTCTCAGCCTCTCCTCACTCTCGCCTAACGGCCTTAAAGATTTCAAATAAAACCGGGCCCCCGCTACTCGGTTACCCGGCCGAGCTAGAATTTATCCTTTAACGCGACAAAATCTCTCCCGGTCGCCACACTCACTCTTTCGATTCCCGTATCGACAACCGTCCTTAGCGGCAGAACCGGGACGATCCGACAGGGGACAGAGACACCCGTTATACCGGGCCAAACGGTCGAGGCTCTACACGGGTTCGAGCTCGCGTCCCGCTGAATGGCGGGAGGCCAACTCTCCGATCAGAGATTCTCCACCTGCGCGAACAATTATTTTCGTCTCTGAGCCCCCTCAGGTCCAGCCGCGGATTCGGAGGATCGTCGACGGGAATCCGACTCGCTCTCAGCACTTTCACACAAATACGCGACAACAATAACAACGATTTTCGGGGACTTGCCCGACGCGACAATTGAGACTTCCCGCGCGCGACCACGACGCGAATCCTACGGCGGGATGCACGGGCGCGACCCTCCCACCGGAATTCCCTCAATATATAACGCGAAAAGGTCGCGGCCACGACGGCACCGAGATCGAGGGTCGATACTACGGTCGACAGCCACCGAGTCGACACGAGAAAGCACGGCTTGGCTCACCCGGGGATTTTGCTGGACCGCGTTTGTTCAATCGCCCACGTCCGTCCGGATCGACACCTCGCAGGAAGCTCCTCTCTCCGGCACGCGCGCCAACGGGCCGGCCCTCTCTCACGCGGGCCACGTGATCTCCCGTATAGAGGGCGGGCGCGCGTGTTCCGGTGTCGCGCCACGGGACTAGCGCGCGCGAGTACAAACTATTCTTAACGATCCCGAGCTAGATCGTGCGCGGGCGATTCGCTACTTCACCCGATCGGGCGCGACGGTGAGCCTACGACGGATACGTAGACGGGCGGGAGGTGAGCGGGCATGCGCTCGCCGTCCCCTCTTGCGTGGATGAATTTGGGCGCGTTCGCAGCCCGCGCGTCGCTCCGTTGTCTCCGGTGTCTCTCTCTCTCTCCACCTCAACTTGACGCCCTCGCCGCAGTCGTTTCCGATGGCGCGACCGTCTACCACCTCGTCTTCTCTCTCTCGCTCGCGGGAGGCCACCGACGTTTCATATAGAAAAAGAGAAACGGTGGGGGGGGATTAACAATTGGTAATTTTCCTTCAGGGGACCCCATGGAAGCTCGTCGTGGTCGCAGTATCGGCCCCAAGCCGGAGGGACGTCTCGACCCCGCGCACCGAGCGGGGGCGCCAAATTTATTCTCGTCACAGCGTACATTGGTATCCGCAAACAGCTTCAAAAAGTGATCGTGCCTGAGATTTACACTGAACGTACAATTCGAGTGTTGGTCAGCATCGATGGTGCTCCACTGTATAATCGATCATCTATAACACTATGGCCTATATTAATACAGATATTGGTACAATACAGATTGGTATTAATATAGATATTGGTACTATATTAATACAGTTATGAAATCACCCGCTGATTGTAGCCGCTTTCTGTGGGGTTACAAAGCCAAAATTTGTCAATGAATTTCTGTTCGACTTTGTTGAGGAAAGTTCAGAGTTGATAAAAAATGGCATTACGATAAAAGGAAAAGACTACATCTTTGAAGTCGTGGCATTTGTCTGTGATACACCCGCAAGCAGTTTCATTAAAGGCACAAAGGGTCACACCGGTTTTTACTCGTTTGAACGTTGCGAAGTTAAGGGTGAAACAACGGAAAATAATATAAGAGTATTTCCTGAGATGGACTGTAATTTGCGAACAGAAGCATCGCTTTGACAAAAGAGTTAACCTGATCATCATAAAAAAAACACGAGTTCTCCATTGCTGTATATTTCTCGATTTGATCCAATTACCCAAGTTACCCTCAATTATATGCATTCGTTATGCATGGGGGTAATGAAATTTTTATTGGATCAATGGATCAATGGAAATCGACGTGATCGGTGTACGTTGAAGCCTGATGCAGTGGTAGACCTGCAGAGAATTCTCAATGAATACTATTGTGGGCTTGTCCTGAAACCGTTTCTTCCAAAAAAAAGTGTATCAACATTTCTTGTTGCTATTCTCTGCCAGTCGACTACTGTGTGAAGAACGTGTAACTGTCGAAAAAGCACAGGAGGCAAACGTATTGTTACGGAAGTTTTTCAAAAATATGCCGAACTACTACGGCGATTGCTGTCAGGCCATAAACATGCATAATCTCATCCACGTTGCAGATGATGTGGTTAAATTACAAATGCCTTTGACCAGGTTTTCGTCATTTCCATTCGAAAGTTATATTGGCAAGTTAAAGAAATTGATACGAACAACTCATGCGCCATCCGGATAATCTATCATTTGACATCAGAGATCTGCGTGTGCATTCAGTAATCGAAGAGAGTTTGTACGCGACCACATTTAGAACTCATGATAAAGGGTAAATATTATTTTAGTCAATAAGCAATCGGTACTCCGCTCATTTTCTATGAGCCAGTAATGCATGCGTTACTGGCGTGTAGAAAACGATGACGATGAATTCGGTTATTCAGGGAATATACCTTTGTGAGGGCAAAATCAAGGGTAAATTTTGACAATTTATTTAAGAAAAACAAAACGATATTTTTAAATCCGGTTTTTTATGGTTGTTAGTGTTTACACAGACTTTTTATGCTATATTTCATCTTGACTTATACAAATTTTCAAACAAAAATATTGATTATTTATAAGAATATCGCCATCTTTGTCGGACCTCCTTCGGCATATAATGCGTTGCGGTGACCATCATAAAATTTTACTGAATCATCTGAAGAAAAAAAAACAAAAAAAATCATTAGTTTAATAATAAATCTAGTCCTTAATCGAAGATTTTTTTTCCAAAAATTAACTAAATGGTGGTTTCCGACAAATAACTTTCGATTTTCGACCAAAAAACGCACGTTTATTGTTTTAAAAAAATAGAAATTTTCAACAAAAAATAAAATCCTTCGAGTAAGGACTAGTTTTTAATCCTATTAATAAACACACCAAATTTCATTAAAACCCATCGAGTGGTTTTTTAATTATAGTGGTCACCGACTTGAAAAACACAGTTTCGAGAAAAACGCGTCTAAACTTTTTCGATGTGGATACGGTATTATATATTCTTAAAATATTGAGCTCGGTAGATGAAGCTAGACTTTTTTATGTATTTTGATCCGCTGAATCCGAATATCATAATTTTATGCCGAAAAGTCGAGCATTCAATTGTTTATAGCCAATTGTCAAAAAAAAAAAAATTCAAAAAATTGAAGTTTTTCGGGATGAATTATTTTTTTAAAAATATTTTGGGCAATTTCGAAATGAAAGTATTCTTCATAAAATTTTGCTGAAGTTCATAGTTTTTGAGTAATAAATTTTTGAAAATTTGTAAAAGATTTTTCCCATTTTACACTTTATGTATAGAAATACTAATTAAAAAATTACTTACATCGAAACATCAATTCCTGGCCCATACAATAGGGCTGCCATTTTGATGCCTAACCGAAAATTTTCAGTTGAGAACAAGACTATTTATAGAATATAATAAGGGCGGGGGGGGGGGGGGGGCGAAACCGGTTGCTTGCAGCTGCCGTCCGCTACCTGCCATGGGGACCAGACGCTCCTTCACTAATTATGGGATATCCCGGAAACTATTCATCGAATTGACTTGATATTTTCGGGGAATATTTTGGAACCATCATACTTCAAGAAAATGTAAAAAATCGTTTTTTTGAAAATTCTGACTGCATCTCACCCCTTAAAGTAAAAGAAATATTTTTTAAAAATTATTTTAAAACCCAATAGCGGCGCAGTAGTCGATAAAAGAAAACTCCTTTTTTCATAGTCCTCTACGGGCGTATTCGCACAGGTCATAATTTTCAAGCTAGAGCAAAAAACGAAAAATATTTTGAAAGTAGATTTCAAAAACTAGTCCAGTACGTAGGGGTTTTTCAAAATATTGATTTAAAAAAAGGGCGTGAATGTGAAGAAAAAAATTGGTCGAATATCGATCATCAAATTTTGAAATTTCAAGTTATCGAAAAAATCCTAAGTACTGGACTAGAAAATGTTGTCAAGAAGCTACAGTTAAAATTTCAAGTCAATCGATTGAAAATTCGAGGCGCTACGCATACGCCCGTGTCTAAAAACATAGTTTCGAAAAAAACGCGTTTAAAGTTTTAAGTACTGTAAAACTATGGAAATTTCGTGTTTACCTTTAATTGGCGATTAATTTTCCCCCTCATAAAACGTTTTGAATATAATTTTTAGATAGTTGAGGGATCTTTTAAGCTATTAAAAAAAATGCAAAAACATTTACAAAAGTGTATTCCCCCTTAACGAAACCAAATTATCAATTCGTATAGAAGAATACTTTTGTTGATATATAAGAATATAAAATTTATGATTCTATAAAAATTAGTAATAATCTTGATAATGAGACTGTTCAAAGACAAAAATCTAACCCATCTTCGTTTATTTCTAAAATAATGGCAATACTTTTCTTCGCTATATCTCTAATCCAGTTGCAAATGCGTGCGCGCGGCGCATGCGTGGCTTGTTTGCCAATGTGAACGCATCTTAAGGATGGGAGTTCGCGAGTAGCAGCTCAACTATAAGTGTGCGTCGTTGTCACCGCGGTGGAACAAAGAAGACTGACCGTCTTACGTTCTTTGGAACGACGAAGTGGGAAACCGCATTTGTGTAACTAATAATCAGAAATTTATACACGAATTCACCGCTCAACGTTCATGGTGAGTATTATTTGAATGGAGATCATCAATAGCCAATGCAGTGTTTCGATTTGTTTTATGAAATTCATTCGTAAACGCATGTATAATTGCCACGTGCTTTAGATATAACGTGATGATTTTTTTTCTTGAAGCAAATCTTACAGTTTTCGAAAATATCATTGTCCCGATATAAGAATATAAAACTCATAATTGTACCGAAATTAATGATAATATTTGGCGGCGAGACTCTTCAACGACGCGAGCTAACCTATAATTGCCATCTTTTTCGTTTGTTGCGTAAACGACGCAACGACGCAGAATAACCTATAATTTTCCATCTTTTCGTTTGTGTGAAGCTCATCACAATGAAGACTGGAAAATCTGTCGAGGATTGATATTAACATTTTCTTAAAATTGTTTTGTTTCATAAACCTAGAACACTTTTTTCAAATCTAATTAACTTTTGCCAATAAGTTGCATAACTTGATCATTGATATTTGCTGTCCCTAAACGCTCTATGCATTCTCCAACATAATGTAAACATTTTCTACTTTCCATTGTCCACAGATTTTCAAAATCTTTTACTATCTCACCGATATATGGTAAAAATATTTTTCGTTCTCTCCGGTATCTTCAAAATCTTTTTTTTTGTTCCACCGATATCATTATAAACGCTTTTTTCTCGCTCTCTCCCTACAATGCCATTTTTTCACTTATTTCAACATAATCCTAAGAGGTAATTCAGTTTCCAATGTGTTAAGAGTTTTACCACTGACAATGCCCCTCAAAACACTTCTTACACTGTAAACACATTTTTGGAACGTATTGTAGAGAGCAAGACATTTGTTTTCAAATAGCATGGTGATAGTGAAAATTATTTCTAAATCATGTCGCAGATTGCAAAAACGATTATGCGCATGCTACCACAAGGGAAAAAGACATCTTTCGTAGCTAACTAATAATTCGTTAGCTGTGCAAGATGTCTTTTTCCCTTGTGGTTCCAAAGCTTTGTCTAACTGTCGTTCCAAAAATTTGTCTAACTCTCCCCAATATGATGAAAAAATTACTGAGCTCTTTTTGGTATGATTCCAAAATCTTTTTTACTTTGATATGCCAAGGATTTTAGTCCTTGCAAATGTCCTTTCAAAACCTTTTTTTTGCGATTATTAGTTGGTCTTCAAAAATGCATTTCTCCCTTCGCATCATGCACTTTCACAGCTTGAGACACGCTTCGCATCGTGCCTTTTCACAGCTTGAGACACGCTTCGCATCATGCCTTTTCACACTTTGAGATACGCTTTGTAAATCTTTTTCATCACTTGCGATACATTCCTAACATTTTTTCTAGTTTAGTGTATTTTTTCAGAAATTCTTTTAACATAGGGCCGAAGCTACATTTACTTTCGTACCTGCTTAAAATGTAGTGTGCATTCATGCTCGAAGAACCAGAATTATTTAATTTATCAAAAATATCTGGTCACCGCTTGTCATGTTAGAAATTATGTATCTATAGTTTTATAAAATAATAAGATCTTATTAGAAAGAAACAGCCTACATACAATATTATCGCATAGAAGAATATTTTTGTTGTTATACAAAGATATAAAATGTATAATTCTATAGAAATTAGTAATAATCTCTCATAATGAGACTGTTTGAAAACAAAAATCTAACCTATTCCTTATTTTTTTTTAATATCTAATAAATCTGACAAGGATGTGTATTGAGCTGTATTATACAATATCACTGCTTATAACTATTTCTAAAATAATGACAACACTTTTTTGCGCAAACAACACGCGGCGCATGCGCGGCTTGTTTGCAAATGTGAACGCATCTTAAGGATAGGACTTCGCAAGTAGCAGCTGAATTGTAAGTGTGCGTCGTTGTCACGGCGTTGGAACAAAGAAGATAGAACAAAGTGATAGTGAAAAATATTTCTAAATGATATCGCAGATTGCAAAAACGATTATGCGCATGCTACCACAAGGGAAAAATACATTTTTTGTAGCTACTAATAATTCGTTAGCTACAAAAGATTCACTGCGCTGTTAAAAAACAAATGTCTTGCTCTCTACAATACGTTCGAAAAAATTGTCTAACTCTCCCCAATATGATGGAAAGATTACTGAGCTCTTTTTGGTATGATTCCAAAAGCTTTTTCACTCTGATATGCCAAGGATTTTAGTCCTTGTAAATGTCCTCCGAAAACCTTTTTTTGCGATTATAAGTTAGTCATCAAAAATACATTTCTCCCTTCTCATCATGCGAATGACCTTTTCACAGTTCGAGACACGCTTTGTAAATTTTTTTCATCACTTGCGATACGTTCCCAAATTTTTTTCTAATTCAGAGTAGGTTTTAGAAATCTTTTCATAAATTCTTTTGACTCAGTATCGAAGCTATATTTACTTTCGTAACTGCTTAAAAAGTAGTGTGCATTCATGCTCGATGAGCCAGCATTAGTTCATTTATCGAACATATTTGGTCACCGCTTATCATGTTAGAAATTATCTACCTATAGTTTTATAAAATAATAAGATGTAATTAAAAACAAACAGCCTTTATACAATATTACGCTTGTATAGTATTAACAGCTGATCCGCTGTATACATTGTGACGTGACACATTAGGGGGTCACGTCCATTCTCGAACGGTGTCGATCAGTGGGTCGGGTTTACGACCCTGAGGCCTCCTGGTTCGATTCTGGGTGGCTCCGAAATCGTCGACTCACGACGTGGCGGAATATTATACCTTCGTTTTTGTGTAATATTATTCCGGAAACCGCCACGTCTTACCTGTGTGATTACCTACCGGCTCGTGAGCCGTGGATGAATGGACGAAATTAAAAACCTATAAATAAAATGTTTGGGACAGTTTTTTTAGGACGGTTAGTATGGATGACGGAACGATGTATCGGGGAACGATCGCTCGCGTGTCCATATTACCCCGAAGTCACGTATTATCGATACCCGAGATGTCCCGGCTTCCGGTTTCGCGCTCCGCAAAACCTCTGGCGGGTTGGTCCACGAGGACACACACGCGCCTCCACTCAGAGGCAGGCGAGCGTCGGACAACAGTGCTCGCGGATTGGATGCCGGAGGAGGAGCCGGAATAAGGCCAAGTTTACCGTGTCGCCCGTCCCTCTCGACTCAGCAACCCGGAGTTGCACCATTCCTACTGTCCCCTCGGGCCTCATGGACCGCGTAAGACCGGCGCCCCGTCGAAGGGGGTCGGGGCGGTGGATCGGCGACCGGGGGTGTAGTTCACCTGGTGGTATATCGCGTGGGCCCACCGCTATTCCCAGGACGCTGGGGAAATGCGAGGGAGGCCTCCCCCCCGCGTTCGAGGTCCCGCCTCGGTTCCTAGGGGAAGAGGTTCGAGGGGCAGTCCATTATTCGCTGCGAGGACAGTCGCGTACGCGCGGGGTAGCGCGGTAGAGCGGGGCCGTGGCCGCGGCATCTGAGGAAAATAGGGGAAAATCTCCTAGACGAAGAATAACACGATGACACGTGAGCGCGCGAAAAGAGGGGAGGGGTGCGTGAGTAGGGCACGCGAGAGCCGGGAGCACCGCGAGAGCGCGGCTATTTGGGCTAGTCACGATTTCGGAGTCAACGAGCCCTTCACTCCGAAAAAGAACAAAAGCCGATCGATCGACTGCGAGGCAGCATCCTCCGGATACAAGCAGCGAGCGTCTCCGAGCTGCGATTCTTCAGCGGTGAGCCCGATCTCTCTCGTCTCTCTACGTTCTTAAGGTACGAGCTCTAAATTAGGGTTCTTTCCCTTGCATTTTACTTTTATTAATCGCGCCAAGTGGCGACGGGTTGCCCCATGGAGGGAAATTTCGTGTCCCTAGAGGACCGGAACCCGGCGGGAGTGTTTCGGCGATGAAGTCGCGTTTGTTCCCGGGTTTCCGCCTCTGGGGAAGTACCGTTTTAGTCATAAATTTTAAGAGGGAGCTCGTACCTTAGCCTCGGTCGTTCCGTCCAGTTTCGGTCAATTTTATTGCGTATCGCGTCAATTAACGAATTGTTTGTTTATTACCGATCATTAATTAACGAGATCGTTCGTTAAGCCTATGGCGTTAAATTAAAAATGTTTGCTGATGTCTCGCGAAAATTGGCCCAAAGAAAAGTACGAATTTCCGCGAGATTATGTGATTTCGAGTAATATTTTATTTCGAGCCGGAAAATTTAATACGACATAGTTCGTGCGTATATCTCTCGTCCAGTCTCTCCGCGCGCTCAGGGCCATCGAGCGCTTGGTCTCGCGTTTGTTTACCTTTGAGCTTCTGTCTTTGTTTCCTTTGTTCTCTCGCGTTGTTTACGAGTTGCCGAAATCCAGCTCACTCGAGAATTATACTCGCGCAAAACCCTTGGTAGAATTCACTCGATTATTATCGACCCCGCGACAATTGTATTTCGAGCGAATATATCGGGTGTCCGGAAAGTTAGTCGATAGTATACGGACCTCCGGTCACCCCCAGCGTACGTGGTATTTCGAGCGAATATACAGGGTGTCCAAAAAGTTAGTTGTTAATAGTTGAGCTTCCGGTCACCCACCATGAGGCATTGTGTTCGAGCGAATATATCGGGTGTCCGGAAAGTCAGTCAGTATTAGTTGGGCTTTTGTTCGTCCACCATCAGGCGTTGTATTTCGAGCGAATATACCGGGTGTCCGGAAAGTCAGTCGACATTATTCGTACTTCCGGTCACCAACCACCACACCTTGTACCTCGAGTGGATATACGGGGTGTCCGGAACCTTGGTCGATATTATTCGGACTTTCGGTCACCTAGGTAATTATTTGGCCAATCGAAGCGCATATATCGGGTGTCCGAGCCGGCGACCATGCATAATCGAGTTTCGTTGAAGGGCCTACACAATTACCTACACTCTGTTAAATTAATACACGATTACCTACACAATTACCTACACTCTGTTAAATTAATACACGATTACCTACACAATTACCTACACTCTGTTAAATTAATACACGATTACCTACCCAATTACCTATACTCTGTTAAATTAATACACGATTACCTACACAATTACCTACACTCTGTTAAATTAATACACGATTACCTACACAATTACCTACACTCTGTTAAATTAATACACGATTACCTACACAATTACCTACACTCTGTTAAATTAATACACGAATACCTACACAATTACCTACACTCTGTTAAATTAATACACGATTACCTACACAATTACCTACACTCTGTTAGATTAATACACGATTACCTACACAATTACCTATACTCTGTTAGCTTAATACACGATTACCTACACAATTATCTACAATCTTTTGCCTGGATACACGAATTGCCTACACCATTATCTACAATCTTTTGCATGGATACACGAATTGCCTACACCATTATCTACAATCTTTTGCATGAATACCCGAATTGCCTACACAATTGCCTACACCCCTTTTACATTAATACACGAATTATCGACATGATTGCCTACACTCTTTGGGGTCAGTACACGAGTACCTACACGATTGCCTACACGATTATCTACACCATTGCCTACACTCTATTGCCTTAATATACGATTATCTACACCGTTGCCTACCCCAGCACATACGCCCTACGGACAGAACCCTACTGCCAACGTCGCGCCCCTGGCCGTAATCCCTTCGGAACTAGGAGTGGTCCGGATTGTCGCCGGTGCACCAGTAGCTTATCCAAGCGTGGATAGAAATGGAGATTTATGTCGAGCGCCCATGAATTGTACCCCGTACTGGCGGGCCTCGGGCCCCAATAAACGAATACCAGTCATACTGTCAAACCCGTGTTAATTACTTCAGCGGACACCTCCTATCAGGTGTCATCCTTGACGCTCGTTCTTCGACCCTGCCCCTCTACCATATCCTCCGGCGAGCAGAGCTAGTTGGACCGCCTGGGTCGTGCCGTTCCACACCGGGTGTCCCAACATCAAGGGACCGCGCTCGGGTGGACAAAATCACAAGTCGACCCTTGGTCGGCGGTACTCCGGTACCTCGCGCCCACGTCCACCCGGCGGGTTCTCGGACACCCGGCTGGCTTCGGGAGCGGTACGGGCCCGGAAGTGTGCGGACCAGAAAACCCGTTACAACATATAGGCTCTCGCTAAAAAAATCATTATAAAATATTTACGAAAATTTCATGCATACAAAAATTAGCGATTTCAGTTCGTAAGGATAAAGTGGTTTTTTTTCTTAAATACGATCGAAACATTGATATCCGCATTAATATCTGCAATATGGTTGGCACCTTTGTGATCTGGAACGCCGATCGAAAACTAAACCTATTCATTTTTCGAAAATGTATTTGCATAAATCTTTTACACGATTTCTGTTGTTATTCCGTTTTATACATATATTTATTTTCAATTTTCGGTTATATAATCTGACAATCTGTGTTTGAATGTAGGACGTTAGAACTACATTTATGTATTAAAATTCGTGTTATTCGTTGACTATTTCTTAGTGCTTCATATCATGGCGGACTGTCCAAGATACACGACTGACACTCTGGAACCAATGTACGTAATACATTTCGTACCGCTAGAATAAATTATCATATTTGGGAATATATGTTATGCGAATTGTATGCGAATATATGTTATGCGAATAACAGTTATGCGGCATTATTCATTAAAAATGATTAATTGATTAAAAGATGAATATCGTGTTGCTGCACGTTTTGACACAAGCCCTTGGTGATCCCGTGGGTAAACGTACAATGAGGTATACAAACAATTTTTTGTGGATATATATGAGATATTCCAAGTATTTTCGAACGGCCTAAAAGCCTGACCTTCAATCTTTTTTAAAGTTGGTGATGTTTTTGTATCATATATTTTGAGTACGTGGCATTTTTTTTTAGATTTTTATCGGCTCGCTAACTCGGCTAACTCGGAGATAAGATGTTACACGTGATAAAATGTCAAATAATCGTATCGTAGTGATCATCTCGTCGTACGACAAAATGTCCTTTACCAAAAAAGATGCGTTTTTCCATAAACTGATTTGGAAAAAACATTCAAAATTTTCCAAGTACTACAACAGTAAAAAAAGAAAAAAAATCATTTTTTTTTAATCTTTTAAATTTTTTAACCTCAATCACTAGGTTCATCCTGCTAAAATATACACTGAATTTTCTTTTATGAGTTTAAAACAACATGTGTAAGTTTCATTCTGCGCTGGGCTTGCGTTCAATATTGTCTTAAATTGAATGGAAAATTGTTTTTGTTGAACAACTCGGCGATTTACAATTTTTAAGTAAAAATGGTAATGAGTAAAATTGTAGAAAATCAAGTGCTTTACAACTGCGGTCATTACAGTTGTTTCTCTATCATCGATTATTTCGAATTAAACCTTGAAAAAGGCGGTTGTTGCATTATCGCGTTTATTTTTAACTTTAGAGCTTAAACGAACATGAACAAGCTTGAAAAGAATGAAATTTTGGACAATTTTAGGTCCCACCTTGTTTCCGAAGAATAAATATTTAAGGTCGTACGCCAACGGTAAAAGAAAAGAGACATTCGCGGAAAAGATTTCGCGAATGGTTCGCAAAAAATATTTCGCGAAATCATACTTTCACGCTTCTGGTTATTTTTACCGTTGGCGTACGACCTTAAATATTTATTCTAGGGAAAAAAAGGTAGAGACTAAAATTGTCGAGAATTTTATTCTCTACAAGGTTGTTTATGTTCGTTTATGCCCTAAAGTTAAACATGAACGAGATAATGCTATATTCGCTTTTTTCAGGTTTCATTCGAAAAATATTGATGGTAGGGAAAAACTGTAATGCCCACAGTTGTAAAGCCCTCGATTTCCTACAAGTACAGTCATTACCATTTTTACTGAAAAATTGTTAATCGCCGAGTTATTCAAGAAAAACAATTTCCCATTAAATTTAAGACGACGATATTAAAAAAGTTTTTCTTTCTTTTGTGTTGTAGTACTTGAAAAGATTTGATTTTTTTTCTAAATAGTTCATAGAAAAACGTATCTTTTTTGTATAGGACATTTTGAGGTACGACGAGAAGATCACTACGATACGATCATGTAAAATGTTATCACGTGTAAAATCTTATCTCCGAGTTAGCTGAGTTAGCAAGCTGATAAAAATCTTTAAAAAATGCCACGTACTCAAAATATATGATACAAAAACATCACCGACTTCGAAAAAGATTGAAGAAGGTCAGGCTTTTAGGCCGTTCGAAAACACTTGCTGTACCTCATATATATATACATATATGATAATAATAATAGTAATAGTAGCGATAACCATGTTTCTTGTTTTCGACCGGCGTGAATTTCGAGAGCTTTGGAAAAAGATATACATCTATACAACAATAAATTTACAACGTATATAAAATATAACAATCATTCATGGTTACGTTTTGAACCATGTTAATTATTTTGTGCTCATGCAAATATTGCGAAATTGTCGGTGACTTAATTCTCCGATGTTGTTAGCCATTCTGTCATTTTTTTCGTTGATGTTTTTCTCTTTAGTCGTGTTATTATCTAATTCCATTTTTATTTCATAGTGGATTCTTTTTTAATATCGAAATTATCGTGTGATTTTTTCTTCATGAAACAGGAGTTTGATGAACAAAACTACCCACGCTGTCGTTGAATCCAATGATTATGGCCAAAATCGATTGAACTTGTGCTATCTTCTTGGCTGTAACCTACAGTTCGCATCTCGCTACGTCCAGATGAATAGAAATCCGGAAACGTCATGGGCAAAACACAAGGTCACGATAATGCAGGAAGCTTGTGAGGACAAACTTTTAATATTAATTTTATGAAAATACAGTAAACACCGTGCCTCTACTTTGAGTATACCGTGTGCTTTCCATGAGTATTAGTTTTTAAAACTTATAATTAGATCAGATTTGACAAATAATAATTAATGGAATTATTTTGCACTTTGTAGCAAATTACGAACAAGGTATAAGGCGCCTTAACCGGTTGTGTGAGGGAGAAGTGGTTGCAGCTGCTGCAAGTATTTTGTCTTCAACTGCAGGTTTGACTTTGCCATCAATACAAATATTGATATCACAATTCATTTGATTACTGAACTGTACGTAACTTCTCTTAAATATATAT
Source organism: Ophion obscuratus (assembly GCA_964007375.1). NCBI lineage: Eukaryota > Metazoa > Arthropoda > Insecta > Hymenoptera > Ichneumonidae > Ophion > Ophion obscuratus. The sequence continues at coordinate 44,010,478 of OZ023314.1, forward strand.
TTCTCGTCGAGAACACATAAATTCTTGTACTCTTCAGACATGTTGTTTCCCTAGATCCAGCGAGTATCATGCAGAAAGTGCTCGACTGTAATGATCAAAATGACGACGATCATTCGACGCAATCAACAGTGAGCATCACTGGAGACCAAATGAATCAACGCCATGAATTCATAAATGATGAAGGTAAATCTGAACGCTGTGGGAAAAAAAACATTTTTATTCAGAGAAATGATGCTATTCATCGAAGTGGTTGGTTTTGGAAAAACCCCAATGTGTATTAAAAAATGCGGCTGCGTTTCTACGTAAAGTTTATGACGTCCCTGGCTGGCTACACTGCCACCTAAGGGGAGGGAAAGGGGGAAGCGGGGGAAAAGGGAGCTCAAAAATACAAAAAAAAAAAACCAAAAGAAAATAGCCGAATATAAAGAAAAATAACAATATTTAATAGCACTAAATAAAAATAAAAACGTCGGAATACAAATTTTGAAAATAATTAATTAATAGAATAATAGGGGGAACGCAATTGCAATGAGGCGGGGGGAGGGCTCGTACACGCGAGGGTGGCACTCAGTCCAGGGGTCTGTCGCAAGGGGATCGACTCGCGCACTTTGGGGCTAGCTCGCAAAACAACAACAAAAAAAGAAAGGGAACAAAAAAAACAGTATGAACAGCGAGAATAAAAAAGTAATAATTCGAAAAGTGCTCAAGCTCAAAGATGCTTCGGTTCGGTGGGCGCCAGCTCCCTTCGGGGAGCTATTCTCGATCTTCGCTAATACGCGGGGGAAGGGGGGGGGGGTCACGGGAGGACTCGAATAATTTCACCAGAGTCCGAAATATTAATTCGGACTCTGTGATAAGATTTAACGGCCCTTATAGCGGCTGGCCGTGCTTCGTAGTCGAAGCAAGGCTTTGTTTACCTAGTCGAAGGTCGCCCGTCGGCCGGCTCGGGGCTCGCGCGCGCGGCGAGTATCGTTCTCGACGAGCCGGCGGGCGAAGGACTTCGCTAGCCAAGGGGGGGGGGGGCGTGGGAGTGAGAACCACGATGGGGAAATGCTTAATTTCTGGGGAAAAGGATGGCTCTATTTTACAGGGGTGATAGGGGAGGCGCGGGGAGGGGGCACGGGAGCACGCAATGCACGGGGAAACGCTATTCTGCACGCACGCAATTAATCTCACTCGGCTTGACGGGGGTGGGGAGACGCGATAAAAAAGGACTAAGGGGGAATGCGGGAAAATCGGCGGCGGGCGTCGTGAAAAAGGCAAGGGACTTACCGGCGTCGACTCTCGGCTAATCACAAAAAAGGAGGGCTTCTCCTTGACTCGGTCGGCCGGTCGTCCTCCCTCTCTCTCTCTCGCTCACACACTCTCGCACACGCAGAGAATAAGAAAACTTAGAAAATGCAATAATAAAAAAGGAAAGTTAGTCGATAAGAAAACGAAAAGAGAAATGTAAAGAATTAGAAGATGATAGGGGCGCAAAAGAAAGCTAAAGGACTCAAAGTAATAAAAACTCTACTAGCTCAAATAGGCTCGAAATCTTGGGTGTCGCTCGTACGCAAGGCTCGATGCTAACGGACAAATTCTTCGCGTTCTCGCCACATTCTCGAAATTTTTCCCAAGAGGGTTGCTGGCTTCTCGATGGGGGGGCAGCACCTCCCGGGCGGGCGAGGATCTATTTCGCGGGACAGTCGATAACGGGTCGATTTCGGGGTAATGTAGAATCGGTAATTATCGATTTTCGGGATTTGGGGAAATAGGGCTCCGCTCTATCGGTGACATCAGCGCGACGATGGATGGCAGCAGCGTGCCGGTTGAGGACTCGATCCAGCGACGGGCGGCTCTCTCTCTCTCTCTCTCTCTCTCTCTCTCGTACTCGTACGTTGCTCGGGCGGGCGATGCTCTGACTGCTCGGACGGCTGTTTTCCCGCAGCCTCGCGCCGTTTGGTGTGGCGGAGACTATCGGGGACTGGCGGCTGGTGGCTCGACGCCTCCGCGGGATGGTGGACTCCCCGAGGAGGGAGGGTGGCTCGATGAGGAGGAGAGAGGGGCGGCATATCCCCGGCGGGGGGGATGACGAGTGGCGGCTGGTCCAGGGACGGCTGCTGCCTCCTTTTCCGGATCTTCTCGAGCGGGGGAGCGGGAGGACTATTCAGGGAGGGGAGGGGAGGGCTGCTGCGATGATTCTCGAACCGGATGGCGGTATCGATGATCGTGACGATCCCTCGGTGACGATGGCCGGGCTTAAGCTAACAATTACAATTTTTTTCGGGCCTCGCGGGGCCACCCATTTTCGCGGCTTAATCTAAAAAGTGGAGAAGCGCAAAAGGGGGAGGTATAGCAGTGCGTGAGGGGAAGGGAGTTTCAGGGAGTTTTGGGGGAGTTAGCGTCGATGCCTGCGAGCCTTGTGACGCCACGTCACAAGTTTTATAAAAATGTAAGATTCACGTCTATACTTTGTAACTGATTTATGGCATGTTTATTCAGCTGAACGTGAAGATTCGTTCAACAAAAAAGAAATTCCGATCGCATTGAAAGGAATGGAAAACAGGATACGCAAGAAATTGGGGCGTGTCGAGCAGAACATCTTATTTGAAGTTCGAGCTCAATTCAAGAATCTTCTCCGCCCCGTTGTCCCATCAGGAAGCCTCAAGTCCGTAGGCGAAACAATCACCAAATGCAAAGCAAAAATTGACGTTGAAGAAATAAACTGTCGGACTTTGGAAGAGTTTGAAGCGTTGAAAGTTAAACTCGCGGCCAAAGAATGTCGAAAAGCACTTGTGAGCGACAATTTTTGTCTCCGTAACGATACCTCGCAATATCACTCAACTGTCCATCTAAAATTAGCGCTGGTGCTGAGGAGGTCTAGAAGGCGGATACTTGTCCCATTATATTAATTTTATGTGTAAAACATTATTATTTCAGAAAGCTTGGATGCTAATTATGCAAAATAATAGTTGCGATGTGAAGGAATCCGTTTCCAAGGTATTGACAGCGTACGTCGCAAAATCAGTACAACTGCGGTTCAGCGGCTGTGGTCGCAAAATTAAAGGTGCTGGAAAAATGGATTTCAGTGCCACTCACGCATATATCTGCTTAAGAGGTACATTTTTGCAACAATTTAATGAATGTTTGTTGAACAGTAGCAGTTTTGAAGATTAACTGAAAATGTCAAGTTTACTTCCAGCTAGTTATGATTGAATATGAGTTTGATGACCAATTTAACACGAATGTACCATTTTGCCAAAACCCAACATTTTTATTTTACTATACTCTACGATACGATTTATTATTCCAGAGTACAGCGTCTTCCGTTTTTTTTTTCATAGTCGTCTTGTCTCGACTCATCATCTTCTTTACAATATAAATTTTGCATCTATTCGCATTTCTATTTGTATCTATTACCTCTTATTTCTCTTTTTCTTGCACATCCCCCTACCTAACAGCGCGGCCATTCGACACCCTTCCTCCACCTCCTTATTCTTTCTCCTCTCCTCTACTACTGTCTTTTTCAGCTTGGCGAATTTGCTTGCGTACCCGCATACTTTCCTTCTCATTTCTCTTTTTAATGTTTCCACAATTCATTCTCTTAGCTCACTTCCCATTTTATTTCCTTGCCACACTTTCATCTCTGCTACCCAACTTTTATTTGATCATTTTTTTCGCTTTACATTCCTAAATATGTGTTATACTTTCCTTCTCCATTTCACATACCCCACACATCCAGTTTGTAAATCCTTTTTTCCCTACTCTCCCTACATTGCCACATGTTAGCCTGACCCGTTCTTTTGTCTGGATCCGATTTTCTCCGCAGCACATGACCGTCGAACCCATTCGTTCCTTACCGGCCGCTTGTTTCGTCCTCCGCCCTTTTTTCGTTATATTCCCTACCGCTTTTTCTCTCTTGCCTCTGCCGTCTACATCGTTCCGCGCCAAACTTCGTTTCTATTGCTTCCTTCTCCCCTCCGCTCTCGGCCCTCTCTTCAGCTAACTTCATTTATAATGTCTTCCCTAACCAGCGAGGCCTTCTTTACTATGACTTGAATTCTCCCAGCCAGTATTCATCCCTCCTGTCCACTAAGACTCTCACTTGCACTTCACACCTTTCCAACTCGTTTTCCTAGCGGCCCGCAGACTTTTTCGCTATCTCTGTTTTTCACTCTTAAATGCTCACGCCCGCGTGGTCGCGTCCGCTGGCTCCAGGCCGAAAACCGGAAGTCCGGATATTGGTTTGATTCTCATTTTACTTAAATAAAAACGATTTAGGTACCTTTTGCGCTGATTCCCGATTTATTAACTTTATGGTTAACACAAAATACAAGTATTTGTACTTCATTTTATTTATCGCGATACTGCCAGAGCTGCTTTGAAACAATTATTTTACTCTCATGCTATTCTTTCGGTGCCGAAGGATCAAGAGATGGGGCCGCATTTTGATGCCAAGTAAAACGTAATTAGAAATCCGAGAGAAGCTTATGTACCGAATGCAAAAAATATAATATTCGCCACATCAGCACGTCTGTCTTCATTCATACGAATGTACCATTAGAAAAAAATAGGATCGTAGTGTTGGTATGTGTAGGGATGTTCCGATACCCACAAAGTATCGATACCTACTCACATAACTAGTACTTGGAAAAAATTTCGATACTACTTATATCAGTACCTTCAAAGTATCGATACCTACTCATATCGATACTTTTTGCAATTTTTTATGGGACTATATGGGATAATGGGAAAAATATATTTGGGAACCACACACGTATTAATAAACAATAAGTAGAAGTATTATGTGAATCATCTTTATTAATCGATGAAAATATTTAAGAGAAAAAAGATAATTAAACGAGAGAGAGAGAGAGAGAGAGAGAGAGAGAGAGAGAGAGAGAGAGAGAGAGAGAGAGAGAGAGAGAGAGAGAGAGAGAGAGAGAGAGAGAGAGAGAGAGAGAGAGAGAGAGAGAGAGAGAGAGAAGGAGAGAGAGAGAGAGAGAGGGAGAGAGAGAGAGGGAGAGAGAAAGAGAGAGAGAGAGAGAGAGAGAGAGAGAGAGAGAGAGAGAGAGAGAGAGAGAGAGCTGATTGTGAGAATGAAAACGACGCCGCACAGTGGGGCAGAATCCCAAAAAGCTGGCCAAAATTCGGAAAGTGTCCAAAATGATCTCCAATTCTCTTCTCGGGGGTTTTCGGGGTCGCTGAATACGAATCTGTTATCAGAATTACGATTTTCAAAATGGCGGACCCAAAATGGCGGACATAATTCAACCAATTAGACAAATAATTCAGTAAAAAATACCCAATCATATTTCTTAAGGGTTTTTGGGATCGCTGATTACGAATTTGTTATAGGAATGTTAATTTTCAAAATAGCAGACGCGATATATAGACGATTCCACAAAAATTTTCAATTTTTAAATATTTTTTAATAGAAAATGTTTCATAATTTTTTTAGGTTTAAATGAGTAGAAAATCTCTTGAGCCATGTTTTTATTTTTGAACAATTTCTTGAGTACAAAATTTGCAATAAATCAAATATCTGTTATTTACTTCTAGTAACAAAAATCTTGTATGTCATCTTCAATGTTGGAATCATTCGATTCGGATTCTGATGTTGACCCACTTGTATCCAAAACGGAATGGTTCCTTATCTCTTGTCTGGTGACTTCAGGTTGTTTTAACATTTCTATAGCTTCTTTATGTAAAGATTTCGCCGGTCTCTGGGGCAATTTCCTGATGCTTGAGAGAAATGGATCTGATGATACTAAGAGCTTATAGAAAATGTCTCTCATATTCGATTCTGGAGAGCATTTTCTTGAATAATGTAACCTGTAGTTCTTTATGTCCTTATTGCGTGACTCTTGGGCCTCTTCAGAAAGTTGTCCGATCGGTAAAAGGTCATATTTTGCAATTTCTGCTCCGTGCATCAACACTTTCTGCACAGATGTTGGCATGTAATACCATGGATATAAAGCAACGAATAAACGGGCAGTATTTACAAAATAGTCTTTGAATTTTTCTTCGTCTATATCATACCCGCTCGAAATTGCCTGCAAAATAACATGAAATCGGTGAATTAAATTTTCATCGACTCCTGTTATTTCAGCAGATATATTAGCATTTTCGAAAAAGCGGCGGGCGGTATTTCCATCGTTTGAGCTGCCATATCCTGGCTTTGGTCGATCCACGATAAGCCCCAGTGTTGTCTTAAATTGAGTCTGTATGTCTTCCTTGCGTACTTTCACAATCTTTTTCACTTCCTCTTCACGAGCTTGCCACTTTTGAGTTGTGAGCTGATACGACAAATGCAAACAGCACTCGAAAAAACGAATCCACGCATGTAATGTAGATATGCCAAATCTTAAATTATCTGTAGTAATGTCCATTTTTATAATTTTGTCGATGTTATTAAAATCTTTAGAGGTGGCTTTGCACAGGAAGCAGCGTTGTGCAGAAGTGGTACCGGTTACAGCGTTACAAACTTTGCCGTCTATCATCGTAAACGACATACAATAGGTTACTGAAATTGATTTTTCATTTTGTTCAGTAGTGCATGGTGCAAGACCCGCAATCTGCTGTTCAATGTCGGTAACTTCTTTCAATGTTGATTGTACATCTTCATGTACAAACTGCAATCGTATTGTTCTGCAGAATCGAGGAGATGAAGGTCTAGGATTTTTCCACACAATAGTTCCTTCATCCGTCTCGTGATTATTGTAGATTAATTGCAAAGGTACCACAGAAGTATGAAAAATGCTTTCATCAGATTTTCCAGCCTCATCAAATTTTTGCTTATAAACACATTGACCGCTGCTTCCATCACATCCCCATTTACAGTGAAGTACTAATTTTTGCAGAATTTCAGAATTTAGAGTATCGATGACATCAGCCTGAAGTTGTATAATTCTGTATGTGGTATGATCAAGTAAAGCCTGTAGTTTAATTTGTGCGCACGACTCAGTAATATTCATGTACACAACTGATGGATAACAACGATTTTTTGCTTTTTCTACTTCATGGTATGATGGGTATAATTTGCATTTACGTGCTCTAGCTGCATTTCTTGATAGCTGATAAGAGCGCTTTGATTCTCCTTTCTCGATCATCAAAGAAAGTGCTTCGTCTGGGGTTAAGGTGTCTCATTTTTTGACCGAACAGCAGCTATATATTTTGACGCTCTTGTTGGGCTGGTTAATGTGGAATCTTTAAGAACTTGAGCAGCATCCACTTGACCAGAAGTCCTTAAACTCATTTGAGCAGCATACGTCAATTCTTCTGTAGATAAAGTAGAACGTATTTCTTCAGTCTTTCGCCTCTTAGATCTATCGCTGGATGAAGCAAAGGATTTCGAAGGTCGTCCAGATGTTCCTTTTTCATCATTCTTCACAATCTTCTCAGATGTTGATGTTGTGCATTCAGTATCGGATAATGTTGAAAAACATACGGTGCCATTCAACCATTCTTCATTATTTTTTAGAAACTTTTCTTGGCCTCTATTTGCTGCTTTCCATCTGGATCGAAAATTTGCAAATAACAGTCCTAATGACTTTTCATCCTCGTCTACTTGTATCGCATGTTCTGTTTTCTTGAAAATTGCATCTTTCAAAACTCCAATAACGAATTTCTGTTCGTTTTTTAAACTGTCTTTCACCATGAAAAAAACATCTCTTCTTGATAATTCCATATTTGAAGATTGGGAAGACTCTGTAAAATACCAATATAAACATGTACAAAATTGAATGACATTATTTTGAAATCATTTTATACTTAACAAAACTATATACGGTGTTCTGACTCGAAATGTACAAAAATAATTTATTACTACTAAAAATGATTTTATATTTATAAAGAAAACGAATATTTATGATATAAATGATTAACAAATATATTTACATACATTCTGCACGAAAAAAAACCGAAATTACATGAAATCTGTCTTTACGAGAATTACCTCTGTGTCAGTATACAACAGGTATAATAAAGCCTGAACAGCAGGCGGGCTCGTTTCTTTCATACATGGCGGCTCTAGGAGCCCCTCGTCAGTCCTTGCCGAATCGCCGTCTACACTACGTATACACTATGTACGTATACACTAATTCACCTTTACTGCCGAAAACCGTTACGCCGTACAAACATGGGGGAAATACAGTTCTAGCTACTGAGAGTTCTTGCAGGAATATTTTATAAAATGTTGAGATTTTCGTAAAGCGTACATTTAGAATAATAAATTACTGTATTAAAATTTAAATGATCTATGAATATTAATCAATAAATTAACATACTACAAATGGAATTGATAAATAAATATTAATCTATGTTAATAGACAGAAAATATACCAACGCGCTGTAACGTAATAATCAATGGATTACATTCACACGTCCGTTAATGTCGCGCCACGTATTTCTCCCTAAAAATTAGTCTACCTATTCGTTGAGCACTCCTGAGCAGCCAGTTTTTTAGTATATTATATTTAGTACTGTACACTATCAGTTTCTTGTTGAAACAAGGTCGAGACTCGCGAAGACATTTTTAAAACTACTTTAGAAAATCGATTTTCGAAAAAAAATGTATAATTTTTTATGTTTACTTGTTGCAAAATTTAGATATTTCAAACATAAAATAAGCAATAACTGTGCATAATTATATTTTCTGCATACCTTCAGAAAGTTTTTCCATTTTGCAGAATTAAAATTGAGACAGTTTCGTCCGTTTCACAGCACTTCGAAACAGGCAAGAATTTTTCGACGCGTACGCTTGTTTAATGCGTACCGAACGGCGGCTGAATGTCGACTGATGTCGAGGCGACCCTAGAGCAGGTATAAACCTGCCCGGTCCGGAATTTCGTCCTAGGACTATCAATAAACAAGATCTGAACATATATAGACGAATATATACAACTCAAAAATTTGACTTTTGGCCAGCTTTTTGGGATTCTGCCCCACTGTGCGCCGCTCGCCGCGCTGCCAGCCCGGCGTAATCAATGAGCGGTTTAAAAAATTGTTCGTTCTTGTAATTTGTTCGCTAGGATGGTGTTCAGAAATTGTGAATTTCGCTTAGTCGCATTCGATTCGGTACCAGATATGTTTCTTTTGATGTCGAATAAGTATCGCTAGAATAAATCGATGCTAAAAGTATTTGATATCGAAAATAAAGAACAGAGTACTTTTTCGTATTCACTTGTATCGTAATATTTCGACTCCGAATATCACAACGATAATATTATACATTCGATAAGCCTCGACCAATTGCGTTTGGTAATGGATGCCAATCGAGCTATTGGTTAAAATTACCCAATGACACTGGTCGTGTTCGTTGGGTCTCATCATTTTTATACGAGCAAGTGCGCATGCGCATAATGATGCGCAACGCGCAACTGCGCAATGAAATGGGTCATGTACAAAACGAATGACTCGTTTCATTACGCACTTGCGCGTTGCGCATCATTATGCGCATGCGCACTTGTTCGTATCAAAATCATGAGATCCAACGAACACGACCACTAGAGCCGCCAGAGCCTGACCAACTACGGCGCCACCACGGCCGGTGACATAGGCTCGAAACCTCGGCCAGCATACAAATACTTCTCAATTCGATACAAGTACTTTTGGTTTCGATACCAAGCAAGTATCGGAAGAATGTATCGATACCATAAGTACTTGGTATCGAAAGGAAAGTATCGATACTTTACTTATATTTACTAGTATCGGAACATCCCTAGGTATGTGTATTCATTTAATTGATGTTATGTTACAGACGTCCTGTTCGATGTTCACAACTGTGATCCAAATACGATTCGTTCAACAGTAAGTAGGTGGTTGTCAGGTGCTGGAGATAGAGAAGGCGGGAAGAAAGGACGTTCAAGCAGCGTTTAAGCAAAGAAAACTGTTTAAAGACGGTTTTAACCAAAGACGACGGTCGGTTTTTATACATTAACTACTTTGAAAGTCGGTCGTCTAACATAGATTGAAAAATCTAATATATTAACGTCTCTGTTGCTACATGCTATGATGTTTTTAGAGCAGCATTTAAAGTTTATCGGTGTTATTACTTAAATTATAAATGGGCAGTTCCTTGTTTTAATTTTGATAATTTTTTTATTTGATTATCGGTTTGTTTATCTATTTGTCATTATTATTGTGTCTTAAGGTAGTACGAGCGCGCTATCTTGATTTCTATAGATTTTGTTCCAATTTTAACCAGACATTTTTCATATCATTATGCATGTTTGGGTGAAATTTGAGAACGGTCGACTATTTAGATTGGGAGATAATGGGTTTCAACATTGCAACGTTTAAAACTGCAGGGCCTGCATTGAAATTTACACAGAATACTTTTCCGTAAAAAATATTTGTCTCCAATAATAAGAAGACATATGGCAACACCGCAGAACAGTATTGTTCAATATTTCGAGAAAAAAATAATTATCGTGTTCCTAGAGTTAAAAATGTTGTCATAACGAAATATTTTCATTATAAATATTAATATTTTATATTGTTTATGTTATCTTCATTAACAAATAAAAGTGTTGGTTCATTCATGACTAATTAAAAACTTTGTTCGATTAAAAATTACTCCCAAATAAAAATTTGTGTTGCAGTATTATTTAAAATATGCCGCGCAAACTCACGTTATTGGATACGTGGAACGATGCGGTGTTGCCACATGTATTTTTATTATAGGGGACAAATATTTTTTACGGAGAATTATTCTGTCTAAATTTCAATGCAGACCCTGCAGTGTTAAAAGTTGCAATTTTAAAACCTATTATCTTCCAATCTAAATAGTCGACTGTTCTGAAATTTCACTCAAACATGCATAATAATATGAACAATGTCTGGTTAAAATTTACACAAAATCTATAGAAATCAAGTTTGCGCCCTCGCACTACCTTAAGTTATTGCATAAATTATAATTTTTGTTGTCAACTTTGCAATATCGGACTCAACAATTTGATATGTTTTATTAAAGAAAAACTAATTTTTTTTGTTGCCCCATATTTTGTAGTTTCCTTTATGACATACTCGTTACTACATATTTATAATAAAAATGACTGTAACTATCATGAAGACTGATTAATGAATTCTTATAGTTATAATAAAGTTGATTGGCGTTGTATGAACAACTACGAATTCCATTCCTATTGGAATAAAACAATACAAATTTGAGTTCATTTAATATTCTACTGATCCTTGAGAACCATGCGTTCCTTTCCGCAACTGTACGGCCGCATTCAGAGTAAAGTGGAACCCTAGAAACTTTAACAGCCATGGTCCAAGCATTTTAGCCAACGCTGAGTTGCCGAGAGTCAGCCAGGCGTCGCATTTTCATGCCTGGGCCAAGCATTTTGGTCGAGCGTTTGCTAAGCAAGTTCGATGGTTAACCAGCGCTGGGTCAATGGTCAATTTCGACATGGACCCAGTCGCGGTCCAGGCATCGTAGCATCGTAGCAGCCAGGCATCGTAGCATCGTAGCAGCCAGGCATCGTAGCAACACTTGGCTGCCGAGTGTCAGCCAGGCATGCGCCAAGCATTTTTGCCGAGCGTCGGCCAAGCAAGTTCGATACTCAGCCAGCGCTGGATCGATGGTGAATTTCGACATGGATCCAGTCGTGGTCCAGGCATCATAGCTAACCCTTGGCTGCCGAGTGTCAGCCAGGCCTGGGCCAAGCACTTTTGCCGAGCGTCGGCCAAGCAAGTTCAGCACTAAGCCAGCGCTGGGTCGATAGTAAATTTCGACATGGGTCCAGTCACGGTCCAGGGATCGTAGCTAACACTTGGCTGCCGAGTGTCAGCCAGGCGTCACATTTCCAGACCTGGGCCAAGCATTTTCGCCGAGCGTCGGCCAAGCAAATTCGGTTGTCCGTCAGCGCTGCGTCGAGGATCAATTTCGACATGGGTCCAGTCGCGGTCCAAGCATCGTAGCCAACACTTGGCTGCCGAGTATCGGCCAGGCGTCACATTTCCAGCCAGCGCTGGGCCAGAATACAACATTCGATTCTTGATCCATCTCCCTCTCTGCTGATTTATTCAAACTAATTTTTGGTTTTTTAAACTACCAGAGACTTTTAGAATACGAAACAACTGTTTTCAGAAGGAGCGAAAAACTTCGGACGCACGAAATAATTTTTTTGATGGGACGTGTATTACACGACGACACGGCAGTCTGACCTCTCATCCCTTATTGACTTATTGTTGTCTAATGATTTATTTAGCATACTAGAGCGTTTCAGTATACGTGAAGATACATGAAAGAAGTAGCCAGAAGCTTCAGAAATAGAGAATGATTTTTTTTTTCTGGAAAGTATTCCACACAACAGTCGAGCAGTGTGAGTTCTCATCCCTTGCCGATACATTGTTGACCAATATTTGTGTTTGAAATACTGTCGAGTTCTCCTACATAAGACGTATTTGAGAAGTAGCCGGAAGCTTCTGACACAAGAAAAAAAATATATATTTAAGCCCCATCTCACAACAATTGATCAGCGGTACCGTGTCTCCCGTGACGACTTCTCCTTTTTCCAGCACTTCTCTACAGTACTAGAGAGTTATATACAGTACACATAGAAAGATGACAGAGAAGTAGACATAAGCTTGAGAGGCGCGAAATATTTTTTTTCCTTCAAGGTGTACGGTAGAACAATAGAGCAGTGTCACCTGTTATCCCTTGATGACCTATTGTTGTCTAATTTGTTTTACGGTACCACACCATTCTCGTACATATTAAAACATATGTGACAAGTCACTAGAAGCTTCAGACGTGGGAAATCATTTTTTTTTTTTTATTAAACCTGTACCATGCGTCAATCGAGAAGTCTCACTTCTCATTCCTGGACAATTTACTATTTTCCAGACTTTTTAAATAAATTCCTGGAGAGTGCTAGTGCGCATACAAATGGATGTGAAAAGTCGGCAGAATATTCAGGCATACACATTTTTTTGGTACAATTTAATTTTTAATCTATCTCTTACTCCGCCGATTTTTTCGACTAATATTTTTTTTTCAACTACTCGCGACTTGTAGTGCACGAATGAACTAATGTCAGACGGAACCAGAAACTTCGGACGCACGAAATATGATTTTTGATCGAAAGTGTACCATACAACGTTACAGCAGCCTGACCTCTCATCCATTGATGACTGGTCTTGTTCTAATAATTTATTTAGTATACTGGAGAGTTTCCGTACACATAAAGACATGAAAGAAGTAGCCAGGAGCTTCAGAAATCGAGAATGATTTTTTTCTGGAAAGTGTTTCATAGAACAGTCGAGCAGTGTGATTTCTCATCCCTTGGCGATTCATTGTTGTCCAATATTCGTTTTTGAACTGCTCGTTAGTTCTCGTACACATAAAGATGTATGTGTGAAATAGCTAACAGCTTCGGAAACACGAAACAATTTTTTTTATTCAAGCCCAACCACACGACAATCGAGCAGTGGTACTTTTCGTTCCTTGATTACTTCTCGTTGTCTAGCACGTCTTTACAGAACTAGACAGTTTCCGTACACACAGAAAGATGGCTGAGAAGTTGCCATAAGCTTGAGAGGGGCGAAATAAATTTTTGTCATGGAAGTTGTACGGTAGAACAATCGAGCAGTGTCACCTGTCACCTTTTGATTACTTATTGTTGTCTAATATTTTTTTACAGTAAGAGGAAGGTCTCGTACGTATAAAAACATGTTTAAGAAGTAACTAGAAGCTTCAGACACGGGTAATCGATTTTTTAAAATTAAATCTATATCATGCAACATTCGAGAAGTCCCGTCTCTCATGCCTCGACCATTTATTGTTGTCCAGTATTTTTTCTGAATTCTTCGAGAGCAGTTGTACGCATACAAACAGATGTAAAAAGTGGCCAGAATATTCGGGCACACGTAATTTTCTTTGGCCACGAGGTGTACATTACAACATATGATTTTTTATATATCTCCTTCTTTGCCAATTTTTGGAAATTAATATTTCTTTTTCAACTGCCAGTGTTGAACCTCGCGGTTTCTAGGAGCGACTCGCACTCCACTTTGACGTTACTCACACGCGTGTAGCGCCCTAGCGATAAAAGAGATGAAAGTCTTGTTTACCGCGATATTCTTATTCTCCTCCGAACAACGACATTATCACGACGCGCTGTATCAAATAGCATTATCTTGAATTACAACAAGGGTTTTTCTTTTACCTCGCCTCAACAGCTTATGGGCCAAGACCGTTTCGTAAAAGAATTGTACAAAATTTTCTTTCTCTTTCCAATCACGCGACACGGAATTTCGACGCGGAAAAACAATGAGTGCGACGGGGCTAACGAAAATTGAGTGCATTAACAAGGTTAACCACGATACCTGGAGAATTCAGATGCAAGCTACCCTGATAAAAAATGACGCGTGGGGCTACGTAACAGGCGGCGAAGTGAAGCCTGAAATCAAGGAAGGCGTCGCGGGATTGGCTGCCGCATGGACGGAGCGAGACAACAAAGCTCGGTCAGATATTATACTGGCGATGAATTCTTCTCAGCTCAAACCGGTAAAGGATTGTGATACTTCGCGAAGCGTGTGGCTAAAGTTAGCAAGCATACCAGTTAAAAGGGCCAGCGCGAAAAGCCCCGCTTCTAAAAAGGTTAGTCCTCGAACGCACGAAAAACGGCGATGACGTCCGGGAACACTTAAAACGTTTTATTGATACAACGGACAGGCTCTCGGATATAGGCGTGGACATCAATCCCGACATGCTCGCAATACTGATCTTGTACAGCTTGCCATCGAATTTTGAAAATTTTCGTTGCGCCATAGAGTCTCGCGACGAGTTACCGACACCGGCAGTCTTGCGAATCAAAATCGTAGAAGAAAGCGACGCGTCGAAAAACGGCACACGCAATGCGGTGCCAAATGCGATGGTTGTTAACCGGAATTCCGGAAGACGGTGGGATGGCAAACGACAAGGTATGAAACCATGGAACGAAAATAACAACAATAATGAAGGGACGAATAACGGCGAATAAAAAATACGATGTCATCGTTGCCGTAAAATTGGACACAAAATAACCGATTGTATTGAACGCATTGACGGAAATAGTCGACAATATACCAAATGTTCCGACGATTTGAGCATATACGCTACGAGCAACAACGGAAGAGAACCGAAGGCATTCCGAGCCAAAAATTCAACGCACGACGATAAGTGGTGCCTGGATAGCGGGTGCACCTCTCATCTATGCCGAAACATAAACGATTTCTCGGAAATCAAGCCCACGAAAATCGGAAAATTGAACTTGGCCAACAAGGCATTAACGGACATCAACGCAAAAGGTACAGTCTTGATATCAACGTCGGTCGACGGAAAACTCAGCAACATCAATCTGAAGGATACCCTGCACGTGCCTGATTTGCGCTCGAACCTGCTATCTGCAAGTAAAATAACGGATAACGGTTACGACGTATTATTTCGGAAGAACGTGGGGCTGATACTCGACGCAGACGGAAATACGAAACTCAAAGCTGAACGAACCGGCGGGCTATACTACATAGGCTTAAGGCGTCTGGCCACCTTGGCCGATCGAAAAATGGGTATATTTAAAAAAATAAAATAAACTCGAAAGTATGGGCTGGAATATTTTTATTCTTTTACACAACGCTAGGAAAGGCTCTGAAAATAAAGTTAATAAATTACCGTTCAAAATATTAAAAAATGGTGCCGTTATGCAAATTGCTGCGGAAGCCCTCCGCATGATACGCGCGGTCGTTGTCCCAGCTGTGGCCCGGTCATGTCACATCTGAAAAAAAAATCAACTCATTCGTGAGTAGTGTCGCTACAATGCAGCGTAGCTTTTTTTTTTCGACCATTGAAAATATTCGAGTCATAATTTCGGTGAAAAATCCATTTTTTTTCTTCGGATCGCCATAATTTTTTTAATGGTCGAAAAAACCGCTACTCTACATTGTAGCGACACTACTCACGGATGAGCTGAAACATATCTTGGAACATACTGGAACGGACCTTGGAAACATCAAAAATCGAAACGAATTCAAATGCGAAGTATGCCTGCGAGGAAAAATGTCGAGAACGCCATTTCCCAAGCGTTCGGATCGCAAAACCGAGACACTGGAGTTGATACATTCCGATCAGTGCGAGTCTATGCGCACAGAATCGAATGGAAAATCAAGGCACTATATTACGTTTATCGATGATCACTCGAAATGGTGCGTAACGAAATTTCTGACATCCAAAAACGAAGCTTTGGCGGCCTTCAAAGAATACAAAGCGTACGGGGAAACCTTCACAGGCAAGAAAATCAAACACCTTCAATCAGACAATGGAACTGAGTATATCAACGCGGAATTTATCGTTTTCTTAAAGGCATACGAAATTCAACGGAGGCTCACGGGCCAAATAACCCGGAACAAAATGGAATCGCCGAAAGGAAAAATCGAACTCTCGTCGAGATGGCCAGATGTCTCATGATCCAATCGGACTTACTTGCGTAATTCTGGGCGGAAGTAATTCTAAGCGCGAATTATATTTGAAATCGCTGCCCCACACGTAGTCTCGGAGGAAAGACTTCCTACGAATCATGGACGGGAATGAAACCGAACGTCGTACACTTTCGAGAATTCGGAGCGACAGTGTATTGCTTGCACATGGAATCCAACATTGGAAAGTTCGGTTCTCGATGACGTCCTGGCATATTTATCGGCTATTTGGAACACTCAATAGCGTGTGGCCAACCGAGGAACGAATGGTCATAATAACAAGGGATGTAACATTTACTGATATCATGCCGCAGCCTCGCAAAAAAGCGGAGGTAGCTCCAAACCCCCCGACGGAAGACAACACGGACGGTGCGACTGATTCAGAAAGGCACGAAGTGATCATCAAGTTGACGCCAATACGAGACGAGGAGAACCCAACTCCGGAAGCTGAAATTGACGACGACGCTGATGATTACGACGAGATCGTGCCAAGAGAAACGCCGAAATGATGTCCTGGCCGACCCCAGCTGGAAAAGACGGACCGAAGAGGAAGACCTCGGAAAATCTTTTAAATAGTTACAGCGACATACGCTCAAAAAGAGTTTGCCTTCAATGCGGAAATACCGGCTAAAGTAGCCCTGGAGGGCGACGACGATGCGGAACGGCACCACGCGATTATTTCCGAACTACAGTCGATTATCAAGAACGACACGTGGAAGATTGTGGATCGCCCGGAAAAGCACGAAATGATCGGAAGTCGCGTGGTACTTCGTAATAAGTATCGAGCGGATGGAACACTTGAACGGAGGAAGGCCCGAATCGTTGCACGCGGATTTAGCTAACGTCCTGGGAAACATTTTCATGAAAGCTTCGCTCCCGTTGCCCGTCTGACTTCCATCAGACTAATTGCAAGCCTTGCAGCTCGTTGGAAAATGACAATGAGGCAACTGGACGTAACCACGGCGTACCTTAACAGATCCATTGAAGAGGACATTTAGATGGAAGTTCCGGACGCCATCGACGAAGCACTGACAATTATAATCAGGCAAAACAGACCGGGCACGCAAGTCATCAACGAAGCCAAAAGTATGATCCGGAAACTAAAGTAGTTCCCGCGCGCGCGGGAAAGTTTTAAAAGCGAAGACTTTTTTCGCGGGAAATTCAAAAGCGCAGACCTTTTGGCGGGAAATTGAAAAGTGGAGACCTTTCGGCGGTAAATTTAAAGGGGATACTTTTCAGTGGGAAGTTCGAAAAAAAACTCTTGGCGGGTAATTGAAAGGATCGCGCGCGCGAAAGTTTCTAAAGCGAAGACCTTTTTCGCGGGAAGTTCAAAAGCGGAGACCTTTCGGCAGGAAATTCAAAAGTGGAGACCTTTCGGCGGGAAATTTAAAGCGGATATTTTTCAGCCGCAAGTTCAAAAATAAACTCTTGGTGGGAAATTGAAAAGACAAATCGTGAAACCGCGCTTCGTCTTTCTCGCCTTGCAAACGAATTGACGAGGCGTTCGAACGGCAAACGCTAGCCGCTTCGATCACTGCGCAATAACTAATGTGAAACTGTTCCTCAATTCGCAGTGCGATCCTTACGGTAACCTCAATCTCAACGTGTCGCGCAACCAGTACGCTCAGTTGTACGAGATGTACGCCAGCTTCCAGACTGCGTACTACGCCAGGGAGGCGGAACCCATGCTGACAAAGACAGAATTCATCGCGCCTGCTCCACTCACTGTGATTGACTTCTCGAAACAGAACGACGCCCTCAAGCGGGCACCCGTTGACGTTCGTATCAAACTAGAGGCTCAACCCAATTTTCCCGCGGGAACTACAGCCTACTGCCTGATCTTGCACGATCGCATCATAGACTACAATCCTATAAGTGGGGATGTGAGAAAACGCCTCTAGAGTGGAGGGGATGAAGAATCCGCCTATAAATGACGCTCAAGTCAAACGTTCATCATTAATCGCAATAGAGTACGTGGTGGATACACAGGGGTTCCAGCAGGACGAGTTTGTACTCAAAGAACTGGTAGTGGCTCCGCTCAATTCGGACGTGCAGCTGTTGATTTTTCTCTTCAGACCACCGATCCCATGGTACGATCTCCCAGCCAGGTACAAAAGCATACATTCCTGGCTCGAACGTAACTATCATCATCTCGGCTGGAGCACGTGAGAAGTACCCTACTTCGAGATTGAGAACGTGCTCCGATCGATTCTGCACAACGCCAGCGCCTTCTACGTGAAGGGACAGCGGAAGCAGCAGTGGCTCGAACTTTTGGATTCGATGCACGAGACGTAGTGGCATGTCCTTCGCTCAGGAGGGCCAACAAAGTGACGGCATCCTGCCCTTACCACGATTCACCCAATTGCGCACTTCGAAATGTCCTGCTGTTGAGGAATTTTCTTCGAGAGAGCCTGCCGTCCGTTGGACGATCGCTCAAACTGTTTCATCAAGTGGGTCCCTCTCTGCCATGGAACCCATCGACATCGCCCAGCTACCCAAGGCATTCATCGTCACCTTCGCAGCAGACAGCGTCGATCTCGCCTGGGATAAATTACCGGAATCCCTCAAAAATGACCCCGAAGTCGTCAAGTGTGAACGATGCCACGAACACGCTGACAAAAGTATGCCATTCAAAAGAGAATGTAAACAATGTATGTTGAATTCTGAATAAACATCTCAACCTAGTGTCACAACAATCCCGATTGTCAAGTATCCTGATCGCCGGTATCACGGACCACGCACGTTTGAATTTCCCGCGTGCGCCGAGAGGTCTTTTGACCCGCACGGTCTTTTGAACTTCCTGCTGAAAGGTCTCCGCTCTGAATTTCCCGCCGAAAGGTCTCCCCTTTTGAATTTCCCGCCAAAAGGTCTGCGCTTTTGAAATTTTCGCGCGCGCGCGGTCTTTTCAATTTCCCGCCAAGAGGTTTTTTTTACTTCCCTGTTGTGTCCGCAAACTTGTGCAATACAAAAGTGTTTGCGCAACTGCGAGAGTTCCACTTTGTTGCCCTCCTTGCGAGAGTTACACCTTCGCCAAAATGCAAACGTCAAAAAGACACTTTGCGACATATCCTGACCAAGCATCTTATGATGCTTGATCTGGGGCAAATTACGACAATCAGAACCGACAATTAAGAGAAGACACCAGGGAACAGACAGTCCTTGGTTGGCTTTTGAACGGTTCAGTCCTAAGGTACAACCGACACAGTGTACATTCAATTACAAGACCAACCCAGTAATAAACTTATATTCATATTGAACGAACTTGAGTTCCAACTCTTAATTTCGCAACAATCCCAAAAATACCTATCCCCGGTTCTCGAGCGGGGGATACAACATTGGTGGCAGCAGTGGGATCTGCCAAAAAGTTCGTTCATTGTGCGTGGACACGCACAACAACAACTCAAGCACTATAAGCGAGTGACCGAGTCAACCCGTGTGCTAGAGTGAGACATCCCGACCGAGTCGGAAGAGGAATCCAGAGGAAAGGGTACAGCCAAGCAGAGCCAATCCCAGAAACCCGGATCCCGAGGATCAACGGAAGAAGGACTCAACAATCAGGAAAATCGTACCCAGAAGCAGAGTACGAAACGGAGGAACGAAGACCAGGACGATCAGCAGATCATCTATCAGCATGCATCTTGCGATCATCTACCTGTAAGTGACGGAACAATTCATAAATAAACTCCTCCAAAGCCAGAGAATTCGTCTATGTCGGATGAAGAAAAAGCCGACCCGTATCGATTGTCCGGGAGAGACGAACTATCGCGATCGTTAGATTCGTTTTTTAATACTGTCGTAAGTTACGACGGTGAAAGTGATTTAGGCCGAAAGCGTCATAGGGAAAATTCAAGCACAGATAAACTAGATTTGACTCCCGTAACGTACGCGAAATATTTAAATCCAAAGCGTCAGCATAATCAGCCTTCGGAACACAATTCGTCAGACGCGTCGTCCAGTGCTGACGAAACATTTAATCCCGTTGAAACCGAAAGAAATCGCGAATTAAATCACCAAGATTTTACGCTATTAAATCAACGGGCAATAACAGTCCCGAAAACGTATTCGACGTATTCGAACCGGAAGCCGTTACAGATTTTATACGAGCAATAAAATACGCGTCAACTCGAGTCCGTCCCGAAAATGTCGCGAATTTATTACAAGCTATATTGCATCTCAAATTATAAGGCAAAGTTGCGGCAGACCTGCGTTACAAAGACGTAGAGACATTGGACGATTTGCTGACGTCATTAAAATCACTGTACGAGGCGAAGCGAACAGTCCCCGCGCTACAAATCGAATTCAATTCCTGTAGACAAAAACATGACGAGACTGTACAAGCTTACGCAAACCGCGTCGAATCTATAATGATGGATTTAATCAAGGGCTGCACGCCCATGGCCAATTCAGAAATTGGTCGAAAAGCAATCGAACAGTTAATTAGGCATTTTGCCCTAAATAATTTCGAACATGGACTTCGCAAGGACCTGCAGCTAATGGTAAGGTCACGCGGGTACCACGATTTAGGGGAAGCAATCCGCGGAGCAATCGAAGCGGAAAAATCGGTCGAAGGAACAAAAACAATCGCGAAGAGCGTCTCCCACAGTAGCGGACAGTCCGCACCGTCACACGCCCACAAGGGGCGAAAATCGTTCCCATTTCAAAGGCCCGCGTCACATCAGGCGCAAACACAAGCGCGTTATAGCTTGCCGGTGCCAACGAAAACGATTAATGGAGCAGAAATAATTTGCAATTATTGCAAAAAACCGGTTCACAGATACAACGACTGTAGACGACGGCCAGGATGGCAAGGCCCGAGTTATCAACAGAAGCGTTACAATTACGCGCCAAACAATAAGTTCCCAAGAAAACAAAACGAGTATAGGCCAAATGAAAAAACCCACGAAAATACGCCCAAAAGAACCCAAATATTCCCAAGAACCCAAAAAGACGCCCAAATGAACTCAATTCATTAGCATTCGGCGTGCTCTCAATAGAGAGAGATACAAAATGCGTTTAAGTGAACGTGAAAAAATTATCGCAAAGAAAAATAATGGACATTCTACTCGGAAAGCCACATGTACACAATGACAAGGCGCCGAGAAGAATTTTCACGTCAGCGCTCAGCTGCCGCGAGTACACGCCAGTGACCTATATATAACGTCAAAGCAGGCTCCTGACAAAATGCTGACGCTCCGTTGTGACACAGGGGCCCAGTGCAGTATAGTAAAGATGAATGAGCTGGCTCCGGAAACACCCATCGGGGACGAGATAATAGAACTTCACGGCCTCGGGGGCAAGGCGTTCCGCACACTGTGCACAGCTGAGCTGAAACTGGACACGCCGGCCGCTGTGATAACCCATAAGTTCCACGTGGTCGGCAAGGAAGTACCGTTAGCAGTAGACGGACTCCTTGGAATGGACTGTATAGTCGAAAAGGGAATAAACATACTAGGAGGAAAAATGATAGAAATTCGAGGGCACAAAATACCGTTTGTACACGGCACGAAATACTTAAAAATACCCGCCCGCACAGAATGTATTGTGCAGACGGGGACAATGGGAAAAGGCCAAGGATTTACAAGGGAACAAAAAATCCTAAAGGGAGTCATGATGGGAAAGGCCATCGTGAAGGCAGAGGCAAACACTTGCCTTGTAATAATAATGAATGTATTCGAGATAGAGCAAATTATTAAAAGACCTACGGTCGAGCTAGAAAAAATGGAAATCGACAAGGTTAGCCTGGGAAAAGAAAACTACGACAAAACGAAGAAAGAAGAGGAAACCAATGAAGACGCCGAAAAAACCGCAGAAATACGAAAGAAAATTATGGAAAAATTATGACGCGAGATTAAGGGGAACTCGCATTTGAACGCAGAAGTAGAAGCAATTTTGCGAGAAATCTGCGAGGAATTCCCCGACGTATTTCATCTCGAAGGAGAACTACTTGGTTCTACGAAAGCAGTCGAGCATCGGATACCGCTCAAGGACGGGACAATGCCGATAAAGGTGCGACCTTATCGACTGCCGGAGGAGCGCAAAAAAGGAAATTCAACGACAAGCACAAAAAATGCTAGATGAGGATATAATCCGTCCAAGCACGAGCCCATGGACTGCCCCATTGCTTGTAGTGCCGAAAAAACCAGATGCGGACGGAATAATCCAAAAAAGGGTGGTCGTTGACTTTCGGAAGTTAAACGAGGTTACAGAAGGCGACTCTTACCCACTGCCCAATATCGCAGAGATACTGGACCAGTGGGGAAAGGCAAAATACTTCACGACCCTTGACCTCGCTTCGGGATTTCATCAAATCCCAATGGCGGAGGGAGATAATCTGAAAACGGCTTTTTCAACGCCGTTAGGGCATTACGAGTATAATCGAATGCCATTCGGTTAAAAAATGCACCTCCTACGTTCCAAAGATTAATGGACGCAGTATTGGCCGGTTTGCAACGCTTAAAATGCTACGTATATTTGGACGATCAAGAGACGCGGCAGCGTCTCGACGCCAAGTAATAAAAAAAAAACCGATTTGACGCCACTGGTCGACCCACCGATCTCGAAGCCATAGACGGACTGACGACACGCCGCGACTCTTTATACAGTAAGATGGGCTTTAGCAGACGACGCTTTAACTTGGATTCGAAATTACGCGAAAACACGGGGATAAATAAAAAATCTAATGACATTTTAGCAATGAAATGTTATTTTTTCCTATCGATTTTGTTGGGGTAATTTTTCGATTCGTCTACTCAGTCTTGAGATCTCATAATATTCGGCCGAATTTTCGGGCGATTTTTTACACGACAATTCTTCCACACTTGTCGTTCGAGAATCGTTCGAGATTCGTTCGAGATTACACTTCATAGCATCACGCCAAAAAAAAGTAACGTGTGAAGGGCAGCGTTTATCGGGTCTCGCCCCAAGCTGACGCGTCGTCTGCTCGTGGATACGAGTTTTGCCGGCGGTAATAATTTATACATTAATCCATTAACGCCCAAGAATCGCGATTTTTTCCTTCATTTTCAAGCCAGATTTTTAGTATATAAAAAAAGTCATAAAAAATGAAGAGATCGGGTTTTGTCCATTAGGAAAAAAAAATGGCGGCTTTTAAACAAAAAAAAACAGGAAAAATCGATGACACTTTTTTTTCAAATTTTTTTTTCACCTCGAAGCCGTTGAAAAGTCCGGTTTTTTTTTCAACCATGGGTGCATAGAATAGTGACGATTGAACAATCAGTTTTTTAAATTCGACGTTGTCAACATTTTCACCCCCAAAATGGCGCTTTTCACCCCCTGAGTGACACGAAAAATTTCACGCTCGGTGTCCCAAATGAAAAGTAGTTGGATTTGGACAAAAATTGGTACTCGGAGGTTTTTGAGGTCGCTGATTACGATTCTGTTCTCAAAATTCTGAAATTCAAAATGGCCGATCCAATATGGCGGACACAAATGCAAAAGTTCATTTGAATTGGATAAAACGTGGCACTCGGGAGTTTTCGAGGTCGCTGATTATGATTCTGCTCTCAAAATTCCGAAATTAAAAATGGCGGATCCAATATGGCGGACACAAACGCAAAAGTTCATTTGATTTGGATAAAACATGGTACTCGGGAGTTTTTGAGGTCGCTGATTATGATTCTGCTCTCAAAATTCCGAAATTAAAAACGGCGGATCCAATATGGCGGACACAAATGCAAAAGTTCATTTGAATTGGATAAAACGTGGCACTCGGGGGTTTTCGAGGTCGCTGATTATGATTCTGCTCTCAAAATTCCGAAATTAAAAATGGCGGATCCAATATGACGGACACAAATGCAAAAGTTCATTTGAATTGGATAAAACGTGGCACTCGGGGATTTTCGAGGTCGCTGATTATGATTCTGCTCTAAAAATTTGAAAGCCATTGGGTATTCGAATACCTGAAAATACCAGGTATTTAAATACCTAAAGGCTTTCGAATTTTGGGAACAGAAATATAATAAGCGACCTAGAAAACCCTCGAGTGCCACGTTTTATCCAATTCAAATGAACTTTTGCATTTGTGTCCGGCATATTGGATCCGCCATTTTTAATTTCGGAATTTTGAGAGCAGAATCATAATCAGCGGCCTCGAAAACCCCCGAGTGCCATGTTTTATCCAATCCAAATGAACTTTTGCATTTGTGTCCACCATATTGGATCCGCCATTTTGAATTTCGAAATTTTGAGAGCAGTATCATAATCAGCGACCTCGAAAACCCACGAGTGCCACGTTTTATCCAATTCAAATGAACTTTTGCATTTGTGTCCGCCATATTGGATCGGCCATTTTGAATTTGGGAATTTTGAGAACAGAATCGTAATCAGCGACCTCAAAAACCTCTGAGTACCAATTCTCGTCCAAATCCAACTACTTTTCATTTGGGACACCGAGCGTAAAATTTTTCGTGTCACTCAGGAGGTGAAAAGCGCCATTTTGGGGGTGAAAATGTTGACAACGACGAATTAAAAAAATTGATTGTTGAATCGTCACTATTCTATGCACCCATGGTTGAAAAAAAAACCGGACTTTTTAACGGCTTCGAGGTGAAAAAAAATTTTGAAAAAAAAAGTGTCATCGATTTTTCCTGTTTTGTTTTGTTTAAAAGCCGCCATATTTTTTTTCCGAATGGACAAGACCCGATTTTGACCCCACATTCTGAAAGAGCACCCTCGAAAATACTAGGGAACGTATCTCTTCATTTTTTGATTTTTTTTATATAATAAAAATCTGGCTTGAAAATGAAGGAAAAAATCGCGATTCTTGGGCGTTAATGGGTTAAATAACTCTAGGTAACGACTATAAAAACACGGGATCGCCGAATGTTCAAAGAAAATATTCATGATTTAACCTAGAAAAATGTGACTAGCAGAAGAATTTTCATAGCCGTGACGTTTCAGAGAAAATGTGAAAATATATAAATTTATTAAATGTGCGCGATTTTTTTCATTCTACGTTATCATTGGTATAATAATTGATTGTGACTTATTCAATTTATTCATTAAATAACTCTAGGTAACGACTATAAAAACACGGGATCGCCGAATGTTCAAAGAAAATATTCATGATTTAACCTAGAAAAATGTGACTAGCAGAATAATTTTCGTAGCCTTTATCTATTACTTCAAAAATATGCAACCATCACTTGCTGAAGAAGGGGATTATGCGTAATGTGGCATATGAGCCTTTTAGTAGTTCTTCAATGCAATACTAGTGCGAATATTACTTGTCAAAAGAAGTCTTCATGCGTAGTGTGGCGCATGGGTCTTTCGACAGTTCTTCAATAGCAGTGTGCATGTCGGTTGTCAAAAAAAAGGGATTATGCGTGCTGTGCTGTATCCATGCGCAGTATGGCGTATGAGTCTTTCAACATCTTTGACAGCGGCGGTGTAAATGCTACTTGAAAAAAGAGGGTTTCATGCACAGTGTGGCGCATGACTCTTTCGACAGATATTTTTAATAGTAGTGTGAATGTCGCTTTTCGAAGAAAGGCATTATGCATACTGTGGCATATAAACTTTGTAACAGTCCTTCGATGCAGTACCAGTGAGAATATCACTGGTTGAAGGAGGGTTCCATGCGTAATGTGGCGCATGAGTCTTTCGACATCTTTGATAGCAGTAGTGTGAATGCCACTTGTCAAAGGAGGGTTTCATGCGTAGTGTGGCGTATGAGTATTACGGCACTGTACTTGTGGGAATGGAACTCGTCAAAAAACGGATTCATACACAGTTTGGTGTATAAGCTTTTTAATAGTTTGTTTGACGCAGTAGCAGTGTGAATGTTACTTGTCAAAGACGGGATTTATGTGTAGTTTGTGCAGTATGTGTCTGCTGTGTAGTATAAGTCTTTCGACAGTTCTTGGACACATTAGCGGTGTGAATGTTACTTGACAAAGAAGGGATTTGGAGAATAACACGCGGTAGTGACTGTCATCATTAAGGAACTGAAAAGAATAATCGGCAAATAGAATTTTCCAATGTTGAACACAAGTACAGTGTTATTAGTAGAGAAAGTGTCACATCCGGAAGGGATGAGAGCATAAACTTTCGTTTCCCTCTTTCTTGCCTACGCCAAGCGCAATAGCACGGGATGAGGGTAAAAGGAGAATGTGTGAAACGGGTGTTCTAGGTCTCGAGTGTCTAGATGGTCAAGACTTATGCGAGCGATTGCGACAGATGTAGTTACTGTTTACAAATTTTCGTTTATTGCCGAGTACCGTCCACTTGGGCGGTCAGAAACATGGGAAGAATACAGTTCGGCGGATTAAGAAAATGATACAAAAAAAATGATGCAGTTAGCTTACGTTTTCTGAATGACGGTCCTTCGGACTTGGGTGAAAGGACCTTCGCTCTCGGCCTGTTACGCTCGCTAGTACAATGTCTGTCGATTGGTCACACACGCGCTGTATTTACAATGTTGCCGCAGATGGGTCAGATGGTCACTTTACGAGTGTGAAGAGCGCAGAGAAGATTCACGATACTTTTCGGAGTAAATAGATATGTAAATGGATGCTCGAAGAACAGAGTTGAATTATTGAACGCAGGACAGAGGTACGAATTGCGATACAAGGTTGGAGTCGATAGAAGAGATCTTTCTGGTTCGGAAGATGATGCTGAACTGATTTTTCTTTAATCCTCTGGACCTTCCTGCTCCAGATTTCCCTTCTTGGGTGGAGTAAGAGAAAAGGGGGTTTTCGTTTTTGATTCTCTCTTAACCAATCGGTGTGGTCGACGTGGGAGACAGTTCTTTGTATCTCGGAGTCTGGGCGCACGAAATTAATTACAAATAGACCAATCGGAATGAAGCTATTCCGAGAGAGTTTTCGTGGAAAAAGCGCATGGGATCGTGTTTGTTTATCTAGAGTCTAGGGCCCGGCGCCGAGTGGCCCCCGCGATAGTGCAGCTGCGATGCGCCTCGTAGCCCTTCCATGTGCATTTTATTTTCGTCGCAGCCCGGTTTTATGACCGAGTCGAGTGGACCTTTCCGGCGATCTTGGTCTACCCTTGGTTCCCACACGGATTAGAAAATCGGAGCTCCGCTATGTCTTCGCCGGCGGGTAAACTCTGGGTCATCTGGCTTGCAGTATGATTTTTTTGTTTTACGATTTTCCCGAGAAAGCGTGCCGATGTTCTCGATGAATTCGCGTGCGTAAGGAGGGTCGTACGAACGTACGCCCGACGCTCGCTTATTATCAATAGGTCACATTGCAGCTGTGGTATATCTAAGCTTAAGAAGATGCAGGAATATGTCGAAAAATGTGAATGCCATATTCGTTTAATGATTATTCACGATTTCCATGGGAAATCGCTCAGCCCAGCGTTCTCGCCGGATTTCAACAAAGTAGGAGAGAGAAAACGCAATATTTTTATGCGCTTTGCTCGCGACGTTACACCTCCCCCCTTTAGGATTGATCGTCTCGCTCGATCAGGTTCGTTGGGGGTTGCAATCGAAAATATAGTGGCATGATAGTATGAATTGGCATTGTCATTGATCGACTTACAATTTCGACTTAAATATACAGGATCGACTTACAAATCGACTTAAATATACAGGGTGCGCCAGAGAAACTTACTTATTTGAAAGGTCAATAAAAACAAAAGTACTTCAATTATTGTTTAAAATTTTTTTTTATTTGAGAATACAATATCCCAATTTTTTTTCATGCAGTCTTGAAAATGACATCGGATAAATGGCGACCCCCATTGCGCATACACTGATGAAGTCGATTTTTGAAATTCGTATTTACTCTTTGCAGCATATCAATCGGTATGTTGGCAATGGCGTCGCGAATGTTGTTCTTGAGGTGTGCTATGGTCCGTGGTCGATCGACATAAACCAGAGATTTCAAATAACCCCATAAAAAGAAATCGCATGGAGTCAAATCTGGAGAGCGTGCCGGCCATTGGAGATCGCCTCTGAGAGAGATGAGGCGGTCGGGGAAATGTTGTCGCAACAAATTCATTGAGTCTCGTGCTGTGTGTGCTGTGGCTCCATCTTGCTGAAACCACACGTTCCTAACGTTCATTTCTTCGAGTCTTGGAAGAAAAAATTCCTCGATCATGTTCCTGTAACGAGCTCCATTCACGGTAACTGCGTGTTCGTTTTCTTCAAAAAAATAAGGACCAATTATTCCCATTACCGACATCGCACACCAGACAGTAACTCGCTCACAATTAAGTGGCTTCTGGTGAAGCTCACGTGGATTTACACCACACCAATAACGCATGTTTTGCTTGTGACGCAGCCGGAAATGTGGAAGTGAGCCTCGTCACTGAAAAAAACGACCGCGTCTTCAGGCAGGTTGTCAACCAGCATTTCACATGCATTTTGGCGGGCAACAAAATCGCGTTCAGTTAATTCTTGCACAACAGCCAATTTATAGGGATGAAATTGAAGGTCTTCATGGAGAATGCGTCGAACAGTGGTGTCAGAAATTCCCATAGCAGCTGCGTGTTTGCGAGCCGAACGCCGGGGAGAACGCACAACTGACTGCCTTACTCTTTCGACATTTTCCGGAGTTCTGATGGTCCGTTGAAGTCCATTTCTGGGTTTAGCGACACTTCCACACTCCCGAAATGAGTTAACCCATGACAGAATCGAATTACGGCCAGGAACGAGTCTGTGAGGAGGAATTTCAAAGCGAGCGCGGAAGGCACGTTGCGTAGCAACAAGTGAGCGACCCTTAGAAAAGAAGCTCTCGACTGCGAAGGCACGCTGCTCTCTAGACCAGAGCATGATTGCAACTGACTGGAGGGAGAAACAAACTTGGGAACTTCCCCCTCCAGATGCGCCCCCTCTCGCCCCTCTACCCGCCCAACTCACCGCGCGGGAATTTTTTCAAATAAGTAAGTTTTTCTGGCGCACCCTGTACTTGAGGATTGGTATCTATTATGACGGTGTGACTTATAGTTATCTTGCGCTTAGGAGGTACGCATGAATTTCATTACCACCTTATAAGAAAG
Source organism: Ophion obscuratus (assembly GCA_964007375.1). Taxonomy (NCBI): domain Eukaryota; kingdom Metazoa; phylum Arthropoda; class Insecta; order Hymenoptera; family Ichneumonidae; genus Ophion; species Ophion obscuratus. The sequence continues at coordinate 44,039,905 of OZ023314.1, forward strand.
CGTGTGTATTTCTTTTAAAAAGATTATCCTACGACATGTTTTTGTTGCTTTTTTTTAAATTATGTACATATGTTTTTTTCTTCACTGTAAGATGTATATTTCGCGTTTTCTTCTTTCATTTTCTTGACAAATAGATACTTATTTACTAATTTCAACTTATCTTACTTGACAAGGTTAAAAGAACAAAAGTAATGAGGATAGATAAAAACGTTATTAGGCATGACTAAAATGGTCGTTTTGATACTCGAATGTCTTCTCGTGCGAGCTCAAAGGAAAGGATCGTGTTTTGGGAGATTGATCGTACCTTGAACGATCGGAGATGTTAGTTTCAGAGATCATGCGTTGCAGCGTTGGTCTTGACTAGATCCTTTGGTTCGACTGAAGGAGCTGTCACGAGTTTATGAAGTTCTTGACCAGTTCCACCGTTGACTTTTTCCTTTTAGGCCGTTGAGCCAGGTGCATCAGGAGGTGCGTAACCGAGTCCCGTACTGCACCGATGAGGTAGACCGACCAGCCGTAGGTTGTACGTATGGATCACCGTATCTGTGAGAAGCGTACTCGATCGAACGATAGGTAACATTCGGGTGACACCAGCGTTTGCTGTACCGAATTCAAAGAATTTTTCCCAGGTGCGATTCCAGATGGAGTCCGCTTGGTTGACAGTGTTTTGACCACTTATCCCCCGTGCCATATTGTTTATGGTAGTGGGCTGCTTTACAAGAAACATGATGTGGTTTCGTACGTTGTCGATGTCTTCTGCGGAATAGATCCCACGTGGTAGTTCTGGGTTGATGTATCACCAAGTAGACTTCGTCGTCGGCTTCATGCTTGCAGGTAGTATGGCTTTGACAGGAGCAGGTACGAATTTGTACCCGATGTCTCCGTAAAGGTAATATGGGGAAAGGAATTACAGGTCGCTTGAGTTTTTGTTTTGGTAATATATGAGTTCGAGGAGTAAGGAGATATTTTTCGTTCCCACGAGTGACAGGTTGATCGTAATAACATTCTTTTAATACTCTTTTAGCCTTCTTTTAACATACTTTTAACATTCTTTTAGCATTATTTTAACCTTCTTTTAACATTCTTTTAACCTGAACAGGTTTACTTCTATTGGTATACATTTGATAACGTGTAATACTTCGCTAACTAGTACCACCATATGGCTTGGAGCTTTCATTAAACTACATGTAAATTCGTCTAGTGCTTGTATCGCAGGAGATAAACTATTTTGAAGAATTTAACATTCTCGATTACATTATTGAATAAGTATATCGTAGTATAGCGTTTAAATTTGTTTCTGGATGTGTCGCTCATCAGATATAAATGTAGTGTTAACATTGGGCGGATATCTTTTAAGTTGGTGTTAGACAATTCTTAATGGACAGCGTTGTTGTTTTTGGAAACTTGAATTTGTTTTTGGGATTTCCTAAAAGTTATACCCCTTGATGTTTCTGAATAGTTCGATAACAGCCATCTGGAAAAACAGTGTAATTGTTGTGGCTATTTATTTAATTAGGATTAGAATCGGATTCGTCGACTCTTGGTGGTTTGTTCTTTTTGTTTTTGCTTTCAGTGTTAATGTGTGAGTATCGCAATCTGTTGTCATGCACTATTCGTGTTTTGTTATTATATTGGATTTTTACGTTACCCTTGTCCAGTTTTTCTAGAACCTTATGTGGTCCGGCATAATGGTCTCCGAGTTTGCCTGGTTTCGGTCCCTTTTGCAGGTAGACGTAGTCTCCTAATTTAAAACTTTTACGATTGGCATTTTTATCATAATATTTTTTTGAACGATGTTTGGATGAGATTAAATTTTCGTAAGCAAGGTTTCTGATTCCGTTTCGGCTAGCACGTGGTGAGACCTTCCAAGGGATCCATTGGACTGGGGGGTGAAACGCTGTAGTTCGGTAACGCTTTATGCGGAAGCGTTTCGCGATTCTTTTTATTAGACCGCTTAGGAAGTTACTCCCCTGGTCTGTCAGTAATGCCTTGGGTGCGCCGGAAACACATATGAATCTTTTTATGAATGCATCAGCGACTGTTGTCGTAAGTGCATTTGACAGCGGGATTGCAACACAATATTTTGATAAATGGTCTTGGATTGTGAGAATGTACTTCGCCTTCAAGGGTTTGTGGGAACCTATACTGTTTGGTGTTGATTGGGAGGTCGTCGACTGTAGGAATTTTATGTTTGAGTACGTGGGTAGCTCCCAGTACTTCGTTTTTTATATGGAACCGATCTGAATACGTTTCGATAATTTCTTCGACATGTTTCAATTCTTCGTCTCCCAAGTGATCTAGACGTAAGAGGTTCTTGATTATTTCTGGACGCTCTGAATTATTTTCGATTATACGCGATGTTGACTCAGAGGTGGAAACGCAATTTACGTTTGTTTCTAAAATTGTTTTTACATTTAGGGTCTTATTTTGGTTTTAGTTTTCATTTTGATTCTTCGTCAATTTTTCGTTTTTCTCATTGTTTAATTTTTCGATTGGTGTTGATTTTTGCTTATCGCGTTTTCGTCTTTTTTTGATTTTGGTTTTTTATTTTCATCGTTTTTTTATTTTTTATTGGATTTTGTTCTTGTTCTTTCCTCGCGACAGAAATTTTTATTTGATTTTCCTCGGTCATCGCTTTCATTAGGGCGAAGGCAAGGTTTTATTCGACGTTTTTCGCCGAAATTTTTAGATTGGCCTCTATTGGGCTCTGGATTGACGTGATTGTCTGGCAATCTATGCCTTGAATAGAAGGATCACGAGGGATGGAACTAGAACTGGAGGTTGTCGTGCAACCGGATTTTGTTTTGGTTTGTTTTTTATCTTTGGTTTTTATTTGGTTTTTCTTCGTCTTCGCTATCGCTGGAGCGTTGACAGTGTTATTTTTCGACATTTGTTGTCCATGTTGTTGGATTGGCCACTACTGGGCTCTGGACCGGCGTAGTTGTCATGCAATCTACGTTCGAATTAGGATTAGAATCGCGAGAAATTGGAATAGCATCGCGAGAAATAGGATTGGAACTGGAGATTGTCGTGCAATCTGGATTTGATTCGATTTTCGTCAGGTCTTACGGCATCATTTGTAGTATTGAAAACTTTCAAATGGGCCTTTCCGTGGGTGTTTGTTACCAGGCAGTCGCCGGCGTAAACACCCTGGCGGATTTTTATAGGCGGGATATACCCTTCCTTTAACGTGCGGTTTTCGACTTTCACATGGAAGGTCGTTTCCGAACGCGCGGGGATTTCGATCACCTCGTCGGGTTCGTTTGTTCGTTCGAACGGCCATGCCTTGTCTTCAAACTCGAGGCATGCCGTCTTAAAATTTGGTTTTGATTTTAAAGCGAAAAAGAATCGGGACTCCAATAAACCGGGGTAGGGAAGTTGCACCTCGTCAGGTATGATGTGGAATAGAGTTTCGAAATTCAGTATTCGTATCATTACACTACCCAACGTGAGGATCAGTGGTTCGGCTATTCCTTTTAATTTTATGATATCCTCCTCGTTGATACCTGGGAAATTTTCTGTATATTCTTTTTTAACTAGGTTTGGAATAGCGCCACTGTCCAGCAACATTGATATTTTTCCTTTTGCCGGATGCGTTCCGATGCACACCGAGGGTAATTTGTCGAAATTTTCTGCATTTATCGTGTAGGTAGGATGGGTTCGTTCGGTGGGATCGTTACGACCGCGGTCACCGGACGCTTTGGGATCGGAGAACCTCTCGGCGCGTCCGCCCGAGGGGTGTTCAAGCCGTTTTCTGGCTGATTTCGCGAGTTATTAAATTCGCGGGTACGACAAACGTTCGAGTTGGGGTTAGTCGGCTCGGTTTTTAATTGGAAACATTTATCAGCGGTATGTCCGATGTTTTTGCAAATTTGGCATTGAGGACCGGCCGTCTGACGTCGCCAGTCTGTTGCGAAGTTTGTGAACCTGCCTTGCGAATTGCATTTATCGGCCGTGTGTCCTGGATTTTTGCACAATTGGCAATTTGTGGAGCGGGAATTCTGATTGGCATAACACCGATCTGCGGTGTGACCGGATTTTTTTACAGATTTGGCAAGAGACAGAGCTTTGCTCATTTGGTACTTTTCGGCATTTATTGGCACTATGGCCTTGATTTTTGCATATCTGGCATGTGAGGGACCCGAATCGACAAGCTTCGGTTGAATGATTGTCCTTTTTGCAAATATTGCATATTTTAACTGTTTGTGTTGGATCGGGTTTTTCAAGTTTAGCGGTGTTTGTTTGCAATTCTTTCCGCGCATTAACCTCACGTTCGATTTTTATCGCGTGTTCGATCTCGTCTTCAATTAGGTCGCACTGGGGGAGTCGTTGTTCAATTTCCCCTTTTAAACCTCGTTTAAAACACGTTAGGCAATAATCGCTCACCATGATCTTGAAATCGGGACCGTCTGTGCCATTGTTAACTAATTTTCGCGACTCAAGTATCTCTCTTGTCTTTTTCTTAATTTTTGAAATGAAATCTACGACATTTTCGTTGTTCGTTTGGAAAATTGTACCGAGTTCTCCTAACAATTGCATTTCGGATTTGTTTGGTGTATATATTTTCTTTAGGAATTTTGTGAGTTCTTCTATCGTTTCGAATTTTGTCCCATGTATCGCTTCTCTAGCTTGATCTTTTGATTTGTTTCTAGCTAATTTGGCTAAATGTTTTTCAGCTTCGGGAGGAAGCATATCTTTTGCATCTTCGCACCCAGTGATAAATTCTGGCAAAGGGATATTTTTTCTATCGAATTCGGGAACGCAACTTATTGCATCTTTAAGAGAGATTGACTGATTTGTGCCTAACGTCGTCATCGTTACTGTGTTTTTTATTTCGGTTTTACGAGGTAAGTTTAATGTTTTTATTGATCTTTTTGGAATAGATTCGAGACCAAGCAATAATTCTCCGTTGGAAGTTCTCAGTGAATATCCTGATTGTTCAGCTGGGTCTTCAGTAATGTTTAGATTTAATGAGCTAGTTGATTCGTCGTCAGACATTGGGTTAAGGCAGAACACCACTGTGACCCCCTGTTTTTTTGCCATTTTTCAAGAATTTTTTTTGTGGGAAAAAAGAGATATTCGAAAGAAAAAAAAATATGTTTTGTTCGTTGTTTATTGAAGATACATAAAAATTTTTTTTCAAATTTTTCGCCCCCCATGCTGACGCTGGGGAAGCTCCCGCGTCAGGTACTGTTGCCTCTGCAGTGGTTCGCGGCACGCAGCAGAACTCTCTTCAAAGTCGATCTGAAAAAAAATACCGAGTGTTTTCGTTAATAATATGATATTTTGAAGAGAAGTACACAGGGATTTGAAAAATATTGATTTAAAAAAAATAGGCACGCTTTTGAAATTAAAGGACGATTTTCGAGCAAAATTTCTCGTCGAAAATAGGCTATAACTTTTATTATTATTGAGATATCGAAAAAATCCTATGTACTTCTTTAGATAATCTAGTTTTATTGATGCAGTCCAAATTTGAAGTCGATCGGATAAAAATTACTCGAGTTCTGCTGCGTGCCGCACTCAAAAAAGTGGTTTTGAGAAAGACGCGTTCAAAGTTTTAGGTTTGTTAATTTATGCGATAAATTGGAGAAAATTTTTTTAGCTTTAATCAGCGATGCCGGCACCATATAGCTGTCCTTCAAGAAGCAAATCATTGTCCCTAGCATCTTTTCTCGAACTTGTAGAGGCTCTTCTTGCCTCTTTTGCAGCGTCTGTGAGCGAGCGCTCCGCCAGCTCGATCCGCGCTGCGTCGGTTTCAACGCAAAAATTGAAACAATGTGGGCCGATAGTTATCCCCAACGTCTCCAAAACTTTCATGAGGCTTCTCAGGCCATCATTGATTAATAATACCGCGATATCAGCTGCAATATCGACGATTTTTTTGCTCCCGGACTGACACTTGGGGGCTATTGCCCAAACTGATTTGTTGTAGCTTTCGTTGTTGTTTTGCGTGAAGCCGCCCAAACAACGCTGCAGCAAATTGTCGCTGCTCAAATTTTCGAAGACTGGCGTAATTGCCTCCAATACTTCCTCAGGAAGAGGCGGCTTATGGCGATATTCAGAAATATTACGCTTGCGACCGCTCGCTGCCAAGAACACCACGACTCGGCTCCCTCTAGGCAATCGTCATGTTGTGGCTCAGTATCTGTGGATATTTTATGTTTGATAGCTGCCCAAATTGCCTTCCTCATTTTTTCAACATCATCGCTGTTCCTCCGAATAGACAAGCCGTAATATGTGCTCAACTTGTCAATCAATTTTCCGGTGAGCTTTCCTCTGCCAGACAAACCTTTTTGTTTTTTCACGATTTCGCGGAGGCGCGTCCCCATACGTTTTTGGACATGATCGATGCACTCTTTTTTTATCTCGAAACCGTCGTATGGACGCTATTCGATATGCCCAGAAACGTTTTAGAATCGCCGTCACCAATATAATATTTATATTTTATGCCATAGAGCTCTTCAGAACGTTGAAACATTTCGACAGCTGAGTCGGCTTCCATTTTTCCGGAGGAGCCGCTATGGTTCGCCTGGCACTCATCGTCGTGGGTACTTTTCCATTCCCAGTACTCCGCGGTGCTTTCTTTTTTTTTTCCAATGCTCGCAAGCTTTGCAATATTTCGATTTCACCATAACGTCGATCACTTTTTTAGTGTACCAGCCGATTACCGATGTTATGCCGAAAAGTGAGCTGAAACCGCGCTTACGCCACGATCCGTCGCCTGAAACGATAATTCCGTCCTCCACCCCATTTTCCAACGAAATTGTCTCCTCCTCAAGTGCAGCCTTTTGTTTGCTCACTGTGCTCACAGCTTAAGTGGCAATCAAAATCGAATTTAAGATTCGATCGTAGAAAGACTGAAATATGGGGCGCGGTAGGTCCATAAATGCACAAAACTTCATCAGGCCATTCAAACCGATGCTAAGAAGACGCATACTGAATACGATCCGACGATTTATTTCGTATGCATTGTCAATCATAGGACACGAATTGATTTGCAGTTTTTGCACAATGGCCGCAATCGACCTCGATTTTGAATCCGAGTCCGCGCAAACTTTTTTCAGTAAACTTTGTATCGCGATCGCACACTTTGCACTTCACTAACGTCGATATAATGTTCAATGCATTGACGAGGTGTACTATACGATAACCGAAATCGTTAGTAACACCGACCTCTAAATCGTCCGACGATTTTAACTTCTTCGCCGACGTGCTCACATACTCTGCAGAACTATTTTCGGAGCTATAACGGTTCGGAGGTTTTCGATTCGAAATTTTCGTTCGACTCCTCGTCACATAGCTCCGTTTTGTTCCCTTTTCCCCCCGTACACTTTCTGATTATACATTTCGATGTGCAAAGAATAATTCTGAGCGTTCGATATTTATAAAAGAAACAATTCGGAGCGTTTAGACACGAGTAGCGTCGCTTCTATTCGCAAACTGACGCTATCCCTATACCTGCCTTGAAAATTTTTCAATTATCGCCACCTATGGCTTTTTTTCGAAACTATATTTATAACAATAGCCGGTTTTTGTGAAGGGAGACAAAAGAATATCTGGGAAAGACCCGCAGGACCTGGGAAAGGCCCGGTATACCTGCCGACCCTGAGGCGCGCAGCTGCGCGGGACCCCGAGCGTCACGGAGCGCTGCACCGCTCCACAAAATATTCAATATCTCCGAAAATAATTATTTTTTCGACCTGGGTCCAACGGCATCTTAATCTTAAATGTATTTTATATTTTTCTAGATGGTTTTCAAAAAATCGATTTTTTGAAGCCGTCACAATGGTGTTTTCCCTTAATTAACACATTTCCTTTTTGTGATCCCGGATGAGCCCCCAAAAATTAATATGTCACATCCGGAAGGGATGAGAGCATAAACTTTCGTTTCCCTCTTTCTTGCCTACGCCAAGCGCAATAGCACGGGATGAGGGTAAAAGGAGAATGTGTGAAATGGGTGTTCTAGGTCTCGAGTGCGTAGATGGTCAAGACATATGCGAGCGATCGCGAAAGATGTAGTTACTGTTTACAAATTTTCATTTATAGCCGAGTACCGTCCACTTGGGCGGTCGGATACATGGGAAGAATACAGTTCGGCGGATTAAGAAAATGATACAAAAAAAAATGATGCAGTTAGCTTACGTTTTCTGAATGACGGTCCTTCAGACTTGGGTGAAAGGACCTTCGCTCTCGACCTGTTACGCTCGCTAGTACAATGTCTGTCGATTGGCCGCACACGCGCTGTGTTTACAATGGTGCCGCAGATGGGTCAGATGGTCACTTTATGAGTGTGAAGAGCACAGAGAAGATTCACGATACTTTTCGGAGTAAATAGATATGTAAATGGATGCTCGAAGAACAGAGTTGAATTATTAAACGCAGGACAGAGGTACGAATCGCGATACAAGGTTGGAGTCGATAGAAGAGATCTTTCTGGTTCGGAAGATGATGCTGAACTGATTTTTCTTTAATCCTCTGGACCTTCCTGCTCCAGATTTCCCTTCTTGGGTGGAGTAGGAGAAAAGGGGGTTTTCGTTTTTGATTCTCTCTTAACCAATCAGAGTGGTCGACGTGGGAGACAGTTCTTTGTATCTCGGAGTCTGGGCGCACGAAATTAATTACAAATAGACCAATCGGAATGAAGCTATTCCGAGCGAGTTTACGTGGAAAAAGCGCATGGAATCGTGTTTGTTTATCTAGAGTCTAGGGCCCGGCGCCGAGTGGCCCCCGCGATAGTGCAGCTGCGATGCGCCTCGTAGCCCTTCCATGTGCTTTTTCTTTTCGTCGCAGCCCGGTTTTATGACCGAGTCGAGTGGACCTTTCCGGCGATCTTGGTCTACCCTTGGTTCCCACACGGATTAGAAAATCGGAGGTCCGCTATGTTTTCGCCGGCGGGTGAACTCTGGGTCATCTGGCTTGCAGTATGATTTTTTTGTTTTACGACTTTCTCGAGAAAGCATGCCTAACTATGTTCTCGATGAATTCGAGTGCGTAAGGAGGGTCGTACGAATGTAAGCCCGACGCTCGCTTATTATCAATAGGTTACATTGCAGCTGTGGTATATCTAAGCTTAAGAAGATGCAGGAATGTGTCGAAAAATGTGAATGCCATATTCGTTTAATGGTGACTCACGATTTCCATGGGCAATCGCTCAGCCCAGCGTTCTCGCCGGATTTCAACAAAGTATGAGAGAGAAAACGCAATATTTTTATGCGCTTTGCTCGCGACGTTACAAAAGTCGAATGTATTTGTTGTCAGCGGAAAAATTTGAGGAAGGATTTGCGGGCCTGATGCTGATCGTTCAGAACATTGAATAAGTAGCTGGTCTATCGCTTTTCAAACATTTTTCATACGGCACCAGTAATCATACAAAAAATTTATATCCGTGATCATGCGTTCTATTATTTCTGTGCCAAGAGTTCATGTAAGATGGTGAGTACGCAGCTTTTCTGTATGATGGTAGATTTTCAACACAGTAGTGTTAATGTACTTGTTAGAGAACGGACTCTGGGATAGTATGTGGTACTGACTGTGTGCGTCAACAAAAATGAAAAAAATAACCTACACAAAGAATTTTTAAATGTTAAACACCACGACAGTTGCTGTTAAAACTAAATACTTTAAACAATTTCTTAAAATTATTTCCGTTTCAAAAAGATGTGAAATGCCCCTAAAAAACTTTAAAAAGTAAAAAAGGACGCCAAGTAATAAAAAGTTCCCTTGAAAATTATTAGGTGTTTTACTATTTATAAAATTCCAATTAAACTCGAAATATTTTTTATTCTATTTCAAATAATGGTTTTATTTAGAATATTACTTTTTCATTTTAAACGTACAAAAGAAGTGAAATATTTTTTTATGAAAAAGCCAAGTACGTTTACTAGACACGTGCACAAGATTATCAAATCCTAAGAATAATATTTTCTTAACATTTTATTTTTAAAACCAGGACCGACACTGATAGATGGGCGATCGGGGTTCGGCTCTCGCGGTGCTCCGAGTTAAGCAGCATTGTGCGCGGCCAATATTCGGAGCGGTGACTGCTTAGCTGTGCATCGGCTAGCGCATCAACCAGCGAGCGGAAAGCCAATACTTCTGATACTTTAATGTAGATGTTTCAGTTAAAGTCTCTGCACCAAAAATCAGAAGAACATAGGGCCGTCTATACCGGTACGGGTTTTCCACAGTTTTCCGGTACCCTCGGCAAATGCGGTATAGTGTACCTCAAGACGGCTGTGGACGCAACGGAATTTAGTTTAGATTAGCGAAGTGTGGGTAGGGAGTAATAGGAAAGGGTTCAATTGGAAAGGGGTTATACGTAAAAACCCTTGCGGGTTTTTACGTGTAACCCCTGTAACATTTCATTGGAACATTGGAAATGAAAACATTTGAATACCATTTAACTATCATAATAAAAAACCGAATTATAATTATATATAAGTACAACGTATGCATCACACAAGTACACTGGAAATGCTGCGCAACGACTTGGCGTGCATGGTTAAGAATAAAAGTTCGGGAAGATACACAATTTCCTTACAAAACCGTTTCTACTGCTTGCTTAAATAACTTCTGCAACAATTTATTAACTTAGATTATTTCCAATTGTAACGGCGCATGAGTGACCGTATCAAGCATATTAAGATGATCAGGAATGAGATGTTATATTGTCATACACGGAGCCTCACTCGCCGAGCACGACAAGCGGTTACGTGAAGTGCTGACGCGGCTAAGAGAGGTTAATTTAAAAATACAACCCAAGAAATGCGAATTTATGCGAAAGGAAACGCAATATCTCCGTTATATTATAACAGAATTCGGTGTGAAACCTAACCCCGAAAAAATAAAAGCGGTAAAAAATTTCCCAATACTGAGAAATGTAAAAGAAATATAATCATTCCTGGGACTAGCCGGGTATTACCGCAGATTCATTAAAGATTTTTCCAAGATCGCAAAACCAATGACGAATTTGATCAAAAAGGGTGTCAAATTCGAATGGTCCGAATTATGCCAAAGCTCATTTGACCATTTAAGGGAAGCCCTTTGTCAAATCTGGATTGGATTGTGATCACGGCGCCCATAATCCAGTATCCTGATTTCATGAAACCGTTTATCGTGACAACGGATGCCTCGGATAAGGCAATTGGTGCAATCCTGTCTCAAGGGAAAATTGGAGAGGTGTTACCCATATGTTATGCAAGCCGAACTCTCAACAAAGCCAAAACTAATTATTTGACTACGGAGAAGGAACTGCTTGCAATCGTATGGGCAGTACATTAATTTCGACCGTATATTTATGGCACGAAATTCACCATAATTACGGATCACAAACCATTGACACCGTTATTTAGCGTAAAGGATTCAGGATCAAGGCTTATGAGATGGCGAATAAAATTGGAGGAATATAACTATAAAATCAAATATAAAACGCGAAAATCAAATACAAACGCAGATGCATTAAGCCGCATATATGCCTTGACACGAGCTCAGGCAAAAGCGGGAGAAAAAATTACACAAAAGCGCGGTAGTAGAACGGAGAAAAATAATAAAGGAAAAGTTATAAGGAAATGCGGTAGCGCGACAGAGAAAGAAGATGAAGAAAGAGTGATAGCAACAGGGAAAAGTGAGCAAGAAACGTGAAATAGAGAAAGAAAGAAGACTCCGCACGGCAGCGCGAGAGAGGAAATAAAGGAAGACAGTATAACGGCGGCATAACGGCCGCCAGCCGTTATGCAAGTGAGAGGGAAGAGACCGAGTCCGGCAATATGGATTCGGACAGTGACAACACGAACGAGAGCACCCACGAGAGAGAGCGCAAAAAGAAGGACAGCGCTACGAATATTCGCACAAAGAGGAGAGGTCGAGAATACGACTCACCGTGCTACGAGGCAGCACGTGGAGAAGAAGCCGCCTGGGGAAGCGCGGCACAGGGGGAATCTCCCCGTGAGTTAAAAGCGTCGCGATGCTCGAGCACGAGCGCGAGCGACGAAGAAAATTGCAGCATTGGCGTATCCACTCCAAGCAAGGAAGACCGAGCGAAGATAATGCAAGAATATCACGATGCCCCTCTAGGTGGGCACCAAGGCATCACACGGACGCTGCAGCGAATACGACAACAGTATGTGTCGTGGGGAATGAAACGAGACGTCACCGCACACATTTAAGAGTGCAACAAATGTCAGCGAAAAGAAATCGGGAAAAAATACGAAGATACCAATGGTCATCACAGACACACCGGGCCGAGCGTTCGAAAAATGTGCTGTCGATATTATAGGTCCCTTGGCTGTTACGGAAAAAGGCAACAAATACATTCTGACTTTCCAGGATTTATTAACAAAATATAGTGCAGTAATTCCGTTAGAAAACCAAGAAGCCAAAACAGTAGCAAAGGCCCTTGTAACGGAAATCATTTGTAAATTTGGCGTTCCGTCCGAAATCCTTTCCGATCAAGGCACAAATTTTCTAAGCAATACATTTAAAGAAATGTGTGATCTCCTACAAATAAAAAAGTTGCAAACCACGGCATACCATCCGCAATCGAATGGTGCCCTGGAAAGATCCCATAGGACCCTTACGGAATACCCGAAAAATTTTGTACGTGAGGACCAAAGGGACTGGGACGAATGGATACTATACGCCATGTTTACATATAATACCACGCCAAACACGGCTACAGGTATTACGCCGTATGAATTGGTATTCGGAAAAGAGGCTAAATTACCGACCGCGCTGCGAGAAATACCGAGAGCAACATATTCATATGACGATTACGCAGCAGAATTACGTGAACGCCTGAGGGCGTCATGGCAACAGGCACAAGAAAAGCTGAAAATAGAAAACGAGAAATCGAAGCATCAATACGATCACACGGCCGGCAAAGTAGAGTACCACCCGGGTGATCAAGTCCTCCTCTACGACAAGACCGTAAGGAGGGGCCGATCGGCCAAGCTCACCCCGAAATGGGTAGGGCCTTCCACGGTCGGAGGCCGAGAGGCAGGTGAAACCTACCGTATCGGCCGCAGACGCAAAGAAATAAGCATACACGCGAACCGTTTAAAAAAATATATCACCCACTAGCCGTCTCAATAGCCAGCGGGTGGGCGAAGGGGGCCCGCGGCTCAACGGCACGAAGCCCCGTCATTAGAAAAAAGAGAGAAGAAAAAAATATACATATATAAATATACATCGCACAGGAAGTGCGGAACACGAGAATGCGCATAAAAAAAGACAGAAAAAAAGAATAAAATGTTTAATTATATAATTAAAGGAGGCCACGAAGGCTCTCCCGCAAGACACCCTGAGAGGAGGAAGGGAAAAATAAAACGAACAACTCAAACATATATTTGAAGAAAATAAATGCAATATATTGTTACATTATTTGGTATTTTATCATGAATTATCCGGTCAACCGAACACCCAAATAGGGTCCGGTTCCGACCCCGGGAATGGAAAGCGGGCCGGCAGCCACATGGTGGGCCGACTGAGCCACCAACGCTCCTCCAGGCTGTCGTAAAAGAGCCGGCACAATGCGAACAAGTCGGCCGGCTCCCAGCCCCACTCCATGGCCTCCAGACTTTCGGGATCCTCGGCCCAGAGTTTCAGTAAATCGGCCCGGACCCGGGCGCGACGGCGGCGAACTCCGACAGCGTGCTGGATAAACAGCCGCCGCCACCACCCTTTTGAGGAGGTGCGCGTCCGTTCAGGAGTCCGAGCGGCCTAAAAGGAAAAAGAAACAGAAGAAAATACATTAGTAGGAAGACATTTTCTTCCAAAGAACAGAAGAGGAGGGGGAATTGCTCTACTTACAACAACAAATTCGAGGCCTACCTCCTCGGCTCCGAAGACCACCGTTTCTCCCTCATACCGCGAGTTGTCCATTATAATGATCTGAAAAAAGGGGGAAGAAAAGTAAAATTATAATAGAGAAAACGTGCAAAAAGTTACGCAAAGAGAGAAGGGAATTATTAAACTTACCGATAAATCGTTGATTCCCGTCGAAAGTCGAAGTAATAATGAAAGCGTTGCCGTTCAAGCATCGAACGAGCGACCTGATCGAAGGACGAAAACGCAAAATTCGCAGAAAAAGAAGGGGCTGTAAACTTAGGACTCCGCGATGCTGGCCCGAGTTAAAAGTTTTCAATGAAAAGAAGTAAAGAATTCTAAAGACAGAATAATAGACCTATATGTATATCTACAGAAATACCCTATTCAAAAAACGACAGGTCCGAAGTATTTAACCACGCGAATTATTTTCGCAGGATACTACCTCTGGCCCTAGGGTTAAACCCAGGTGAGGCTGATACGCCGGAAAAACCATACCGGATAGAAAAGTTTACGGTTTCACCCGGAATTTTCTATGAGGAAATCAGGACCATGTCGTTAATGCGCGACGTGTGTAAACTGGCAGTAAAAATGGATCTAAGTGGAATAGCGGAACAGGAAGCGCAGATCACAGAAGCCATGAAAAAAATAGTAGAGCTGTCGCTTAAGACCTGCGGGCCAAATTGCTCTGTTATATGGCGACAAAAACAACGACTCGCATGGTCGATAAAATCAACAACGAACTACAAGCCGCATAGGACATAACATGAATTTGAAAAAATCGTTATCGGCGAGGTTTGATAGACGGATTGGGGGGAATAATAAAAGCAATCACAGGAAATATGGATGCACAAGACGCATCCGAAATTAGCAACGAAATAAATAAAAAGCAAAAAACAGTAGAAGACGCCTTAAAGGGAATTGTGCAAATTTTGAACTCAACAATAGATCTTTTTAATCGATCATCAACCCGTTTGGAAGACAATCAGAAGGTGCTACAAACTCTCGTGCAATAGATCGAACAACGGGTGGTTAACCAGTACAACTACCAAAACACCGGGCAACAATGGGATGAACGAATAGCGGCTATAAGCCTCATTGTAGAATCATTACTGAATGACGTACGACAAATAGTTAATTTTTTAATAGGACTCACGAGAGGAATGGTGAGCCCAAACATACTATCTCCAAAACAATTGACAAACTATTTGACTGACGCCTTACCCAATTTGCCAATAGGGCATACGTTCCCTACCGCGATAAAATACGCGCAAATGCCAAAATTATTGGAGTTGTCAGAAGTAGGCGCGTATAGTACGAAGTCGTACATTGTACTTGTAATAAAAATACCGTTAATTGGCACTGAGGAATATAAAATCAGCAAAGCCTATCCTCTGCCTGCCAAAATAAAAAATCATAGTTATGAATTTGTAGAAATAAAAAATGACCTTGTCGCGGTCGAAGCCACAAGAGAATCGTGCTTACACATAACAAAAAATGATTTAGAAAATTGTAAAGCCATAGCGTCACATTATTATTGCCGGCCAAAGCAAGCAGCGCGTCGCGCTTATACTTGCGCATCGTGCGAGGTGGCATTGTACTCTGCATCTAAAGATAAATACGCGAATTGCGACCAAAGAGTTGCTCAGATAAATAGCACTCTAATTATTGCGTTAGAACGCCATGGTAGGTGGCTATATGTTGCGCCGGAGCCCGAAACGCTTCTCATCCATTGCGGAAAATAACCAACTGCGTACGCGACCCTTACGGGTGCAGGGACTCTGGCTTTGGACGGAAAACGTTCCGTCACCGCCCCTAGTTTTAGACTAGAAACCGTCGGCGTAATAAGACAGAACGTATACGCCGATTTCTTACCGCAATATAATGTATCATTCTTGTCTACAGATATGAACATACTCGATCACACATCGACAAAAATTGTATTACCGAGCGAAATCATAAACGATCCAAACGAATTAAACAGGATCAGCGAACGTTGGAAAAACATAAAAATTAAGTTAAACAAAGAGTCAAGCGATTCAAATATATATAGACATAATAGGTAACTATTCACTAAGCACAATCGCGCCGATAATACTCGGAATAGCCTATGTATGCTATCAGCGCATAAAACACGCAAGGAAACCTGTCCACGACAAGGACCACAACAGTGCCGAGCCGGCGCAACCAAGCGAAGCACAGTCAGCAAAAAGGAACCTGGCCGTGCCCAAATTGACACTAAAAATCAAGCGAAACACTTCACCAACGAGTTACGTGTAAAATGATCAAACGAAAAATGTATTGGAAAAAAAGGTATTATAATTACGCGAGAATTATTGTAAGAAAAATATATATATGTGTGTGTGTGTGTGTGTGTGCGTGCGTGCGTGCGTGCGTGCGTGCGTGCGTGCGTGCGTGCGGGCGTGCGTGCGTGCGTGTGTGTGTGTGTGTGTGTATTGTCACGTGGCAGAATGGAGGAGCCCCAAAGCCACTTTTAAGGCGACCCTCTCGCTCGATTTTCATCCTCGTACGGGAGCCCGAGCGCGCCGTTGTCGTTTATTGTTTATGTATCTCGTTGTCCATTGACATCTTTATTTTCTTGTTGTATAATTACATTATTTTTTTATTGTATAATTATATTCCTTTTTTCATTCGTTCGATATCAATTGGTACCATGGCGCGCGGGAAATGGCGGTCGTCTCGGAAACCTCGAGATCCTTCTCACAGCAGCGGCCTCGTATCTTCCAGTCTGAGCGCGCCTCGTCGATCTTGCCCTTGCTCGAGAATCCGAGACGATTCAGCTCGGCCCACGTTCTGGAACGCTTCTCCACTACGATCAGCGGTGTGAAGCTGATCGGCAGACGTTCGAATACGCATCCGTCCAGGCTGACAGTAAGCACTGGCCGTTCGACGTAGTAAGCGACGGTGGTCAGCCAAAGATCGAAGTCCAGCAAGGGGAAATCGAAAATGGTTTCCCGGAAGGAGTCCATCAATGGTTCTAAAGGCGATAAAGGAAACAGTCGAAGCTTACCTTGGTCAGAACTTGACAAACGCCATCATCACAGTACCAGCCTTCCTTCGACGACTCCCAGCGTCAGGCAACCAAAGACGCCGGGAACATCTCCAGCTCGGACGTATTGCGTATCATAAACGAACCTACGGCGGCCGGCTGGTCCTCAATCCCTCTCAGTCGGTAACGGCGCGTCCGCCGACCTTGGCATGCCGCATAAACGCAGCGAGCACGAATCGCTGCGACACTCGATGCGTTGGGTAGGATCGACAGGCTGAGAATGGATCTTTATCATCCGCATCCGTCAACGGTCATCGTACCCGTCATCGTTATCGTTATCGTTATCGCCATCGTACCCGTCATTGTAATAAGTTTCTAATATTTAATTTTGGCGCGGTAACGGCCGACGCGAATGACGGAGAGGAGGGGTGAACGGCTCGGACGGAGATCTCGAGTCAACCGTCTCGTTCGCGGGAAAAGGGGACTTGACCACGGAAAGCCGAGCGAGACGGTCGACGAGTAGAATTAATTGTTGGGGACTAATTAAGTCGGTCCGTGGAGTGCGGCCGCCCCCGGCGTAAAGGCAAAGTTTTACCGTTGATTTAAAGAAATATCTCCGTCATTCGCGTGTGAATCGTTTCGGGTCGCGGTGCAGGGAGGAACGTGCCAGGTCCTTTGCGTATTTTTCGTGTCGGTTGTTATTGTTACCCCGTTGAAAGAAAGAGAAGGAGAGAGAAAAGAGATAGGCCGGCCGGCGGTTTTACATAATTTTTGTATCGAATCATCCGCCGAGGAACAACTCGGAATTAATAAAGTGTACTCTCTCTCCAGAGGTGTCTGCAAGTGTTTTTTTGTTGTTGTATAAGTGTTAGCCCCTGACCCCGCCACTCTACCTGAAAAAGAGCTGTGCCAGTCGGGTAGACCGGTCGTCTCGACCTACCGCTCGGCGAGCCGCTAACGCGGCTGGCGCCCCGGGAAAAATCGCCGGGCGGAGGCGCGACGCCCTTTGTGACGCGGAGGGTAAAATTTGAATTTTCCATCACAATATATATATATGGGATAATCACACGGGAACATGGATATAGAGATTTGTAAACCGAAGAACCAACCATAGATGCAAAACAAATCCCAGGAGGGATTTTATATTTTAAGGGGGAGGGATGTTGTGTCCGCAAACTTGTGCAATACAAAAGTATTTGTTTGGGTTCGAATTCTGGCGTACTAGAGTGTCAGTACATATAGACACATCGAAGTAGTAGCCAGAAGCTTCAGAGGTCGAGAATGATTTTTTTTTTCTGCAAAATGTTCCATAGAACAGTCGGGGAGTATGATTTCTCATCCCTCGCCGTTTCGTTGTTATCCAATGTGTGTTTTTGAAATAGTAGCGAGTTCTTCTACACATAAAGACGTATATGAGAAGTAGCCAAAAGCTGCAAACACAAGGAAGAATTTTGTTAATTCAACCACACAACGATCGAGCAGTGGTACCTTCCTTCCCTTTATTACTTTTCGTTGTCTAGCACTTCTTTACAGTACTGCAGAGTTACAGTACAAACAGATAGATGGCTGAGAAGTAGTCATAAGCGTGAGAGGCGCGAAATATTTGTTTTTCATGAACGTTGTACGGTAAACCAATCGACCAGTGTCACCTGTCATTCCTTGATGATTTATCGTTATCTAATATTTATTTTACAGTAGGAGGAACCTCTCATACATATAAAAACATACGTGAGAAGTAATTAGAAGCTTCAGATAAGGGGAATCGATTTTTTTTCATCAAACCTATACCTAACAATATTCGATTCTTGTTCTATCTCCCTCTTCCTCGTGAATTATAGAGACCAATAATTTTTTTCAACTACTAGACAATTTTAGAATAGGAAAGAACAGATGCCAGAAGGAGCCAGAACCTTCTGACGCACGAAATAATTTTTGTGATCGGAAGTGTATCACACGACGGGACACCAGTCTGCCATCTCATCCCTT
This sequence comes from Ophion obscuratus, assembly GCA_964007375.1. Lineage (NCBI taxonomy): Eukaryota > Metazoa > Arthropoda > Insecta > Hymenoptera > Ichneumonidae > Ophion > Ophion obscuratus. The sequence goes on from OZ023314.1 coordinate 44,058,725, forward strand.
GCTGACTGATTGTTGTCTAATAATTTATTTAGCATAATAGAGTGTTCCATATTCGGAATTTCATAAACTTCATTCGCCTGCACGCATAATTGAATTTTCATTTTTATCCAAAGTACGCTTTTTCCTCTGGAAAATACTATTTATGACAAATATACGATATTTTATTTCAAAGAGGGCTTGAAAAACCATTATATATCATGTATTTTTCAGTCGCAGAATCACCGCGTAAGACCCGTAAAACCACGTGGCCACCGTATGAAAGCCACCCTGTAGGTGAAAGTTCCCTCAAAATGTGTGCAAAACCCGAAGACAAATGGTCCAATAGTTTGTGAGAAAAACGTGCAAACCACTAGAAAACCGTCGTTTCGAGAAAAACGCGTTTAAAGTTTGCCATACATTTAGCACGGATACGGCTGAACTTACCATCATACCATACAAGAACGGGACCATACAGACCACATTCCTCAGCTTAAACAAAAAATTGAGCCGCACTCGCTTCTTTTTTGGCGGTCGGCTCCTCTTCAGATGCTTTAGACGTCGGTCTGTTGGATCGTTGCACAGTAATCCCAAATCCCAAAAAGCCGGCCAAACGTAAAAAAATGTCTAGGGACTGTTAGGGGTTGGATTAGTTGTAGTGGTACACCTAGTATGTATTATGATCGTTAAGACGGGGGAAGCGTCCCTACCTGGCGTAGGAACGCATTCCGTTCGGGAGCGTCGGGCCTGCTGCATTGTTTACTCGTCGTGCGTCGAAAATAACCGAGAGTTCGGCCGCGTCTAAAACCGCGAAAATTTTACGGATTTAGATTCTGCAAAATGGATTCTTCTCCAGAAAGTAAGTAAAATTTAAATGTGTTGCTCGAAATTATTATTATCAACAATGTATGAAATAGTAAGTCATCAAAAATGGTGGTATTTTTCTTGGTCACGTTCTCAAAAATCGTTTTAAAAAAAGCAATAAGTGGAAACCCTTGTTGGTCCCGGCTCTAAAACCAAATGGAAATCGTTCCTCGGATATTTCTTCAAAGCATATCCGAAATTTGCTGCAACTAGCTGCGACTTCGGTTTCGGTTATAATTTTTATACGATAATGTGTATACTTTCTGCAGTTGTTCGTAATTTTTGCGCCTGAAATATTGTTTATAGAAAGTTGGTAAAGATAATCCATCTATTAATGTTATTTTTCCATTTTCTACAGAACCTCTGGATAATACCGTAGAAATTTCTTTCATGAGAAAAAAAATTCATATTTGTGAAATCGGTATTGAATGGAAATATCAACGCCGCCACTGACATTGTTGAAATGGAGATCTTAAAAAGATTAAAGCTTTCATACATTTTGCCGAAAAGTCTGAAAGATGCCATGGATAGGTTGGTATCGGAATTCAAAAATAGGTGGCAACAAGTGAGCAGGAACGAAATCAAATTCTTCCAAAAATTCGACGAGGTTTGAACGACAATTGAAAATGAAGGTTCGAAGACAATTGAAAATGAAGGTTCAAAGACTTCCACAGAAGACACAATGGGGTGTTCTTCCACAAGCTGGGACGACTTGAGTGATCGATCAAGACGTAGAAGGAGAGAAAAGGTTCGAAAAGAACTTACCGTTCACGAATTGGCCTACACTACACAAATGGGTCTCCGGGCTTCTGGAAATTGACATGCTTCAAATGTAATTGTGGATGTCACAGAAGGCAGTCCATCAAAAGCATCATAGTACCGGAAGTCTATGAAACGTGTTCCACAAGATGTGCTGTTAGGCAACGAAGCATCATCACTTGTAGTAGAAAGTACAAATACCAAAAGTCAATACCAATTAATACGATCTGTAAGCGTGAAAAAAAATTGTAAATTATACCCGCCTTATAAATATGTATTGGATTCTAAACAAAGTGTTACCCTGTAACGACAGAATTTCTGTAATTAAAGTGGAGTCACAGTTGGACTTTAAGCATTGCTATATCATATAGCTGAAATAATATTAATGGTACAATCGGACGTTATTGGAAGTATTCTCAAAATAAAGTTGGTAATTTAGAATTGAAATGCAAGTGGAGATGCGATGGCACATATGGTCGAAGAACCCAAACAAAAATTTAGCGATGGAGACGACAATAAATCGGATGCCAACATTATCTTTATCTCACTTCTTTCCTTCCAGATCTTTGATCGAGTCAATCCCACGCGTGATTATTTTGAAAAATCCACGCCCTTCGTCGCCAAGATTTTGTAGCCTAGTTAAAAGTGAATTCTTGCACGAAACTGCCAAAACAACTAGGGCAGAACTTGATTTTATCGAAGCGCAAGAGAGAAACCTCGTGCCCTTTCAAACTGTAATGGGCGGTAAAGAAATTAACATTAATTTCAAACTTGTGTTGTGATAAATGGTAAAGTTTGTAATTTTATTACGAAAACATCGACAAGTATGCGTTGCTACCTTGGCGGTCCTACGTCCAAATAATTTAATGATAACGGCGGAAATACAGCGAGGAGTTTTTTCGAAAATTCTGAAATTTTCGCCTTGATAACGGGAATTGATGAAGAATGGATAAACCGATGTCATGTTGTATTTCGGGTAATTTTTGTGGTTTCGAAATCAATACACCCACATTTCGCAAATACACTGAAGATACTGCACAAAAATTATTCGAACTCTATTCGTGGTACTTCATGTATGTACACCAACCACAGTACAACAAATTCTTATTCACGGTTACGGAATTGTGGAATCTTCGGTACTTCCTGTCGGACAAATGTCTGAAGAAGCTCAGGAATCATATAACAAGTATATTAAAAGATTCCGAGAAGATTTTTCACGGAAATGTGACGGCATCAAAAACATGGAAGACATTTTTTGCAGACTTTTAGTAACGTCAGATTCAATAATATCCAGTCTGCGAAAAGTTCCTCCAATAAAACTAAGATCGTTATTCCCAACGCGGTTGAACTATTGATTCCACCTTCAGTTACAAAATCACGTCAGATTTCTTCAAATAATACGAGCGATAAATCTGACGATGATGACAAGTGACAGGACAGCGATTAAGTGTAAGAGATGCTAAAATTATATTGATTAGAAATGAAAGAATGAAAGAAATATGTTATAAATGTTCATTGTCATACAAAGAATGATCAATTACTGTATTCCAATGCTCTTCTTCCTAAATCTTCAAATGTCAACTGTCATTACGTTTTCCATTTAATTTATTCAAAATTATAATTTTGAAAATTTGACTATATATTCATTATTAGCAACGTTGAAGACTCCCAAAAAGTCCTTCCGTGCAAATCGAATTGAACTTCGACGATGGAGCCGTCCACATCGAATGCACCATTTTGTTTTTTGGGAATATGTTTACTTATTCGTAATCAGTGACCTCGAAAATCTCTATGCAGGAAATTTGAAAGAAATTTAATGATTACTCGCCGCGGCGCCATTTTTTTTAGCTATACTGGAGTCGCGATTTTTTTTCGTTCGAAATTTGTCTTTGAATTCGTTGTCAGCGACCCCAAAAGTCCCTGAGTACAGACTTTCACCTGAATTGAATACGTTTTTGAAGAAATGTTCCCCGTATTTTTTTCGCCATTTTGTTTTTCTAAAATTTGACTTCGAATCCGTAATCAGCGACCCCGAAAACGCCCCGAGTCTAGACTTTCACCTGAATTGAATACGTTTCTGAAAAAAAAATTTCGCCGTATTTTATCGGCCATTTTGTTTTTCGCAATTTTGACTTTGAATTCGTAATCAGCGACCCCGACAACCCCCGAGTCTAGACTTCCACCCGAATTGAATACGTTTCCGAAGGAATTTTCCGCCGTATTTTGAATACGCTTTTGACTTTTGGCAGGCCTTTTGGGATTTGGAACCACTGTGTGACTTCTTCAATGAGGTTCTGGACTCGAGGCAAAGTTAAGTCGCTATTTTGTATATGAAAAGAGTAGATTGATTCTATTCCATATTTTCACAAACCCATTAAACCCGTTCCACGATAAATCGCGAATGCCTTATTTCTTCTTAATTTAGCCCCTTAAGTGCGGTTTCCCAAAGTTGAGTTTTCGTTCAAGTTTCAACTGCCACCACACAAGTCGATAACTATACCCTATCTCGTAAAAATTCTCTACTTCGACTCAAAATAAGATTTGCGCATACGCTTCTTCAGCGTGAACCCCTTAACATTTTTGTCGATAATGAACATTTCGCTAAGGAGCTTGCTCACACCCAAAAACGAAACGTTCGCCCCGTTTCAACCCCTTCAACCAAGGAAATTCAACCCCTTCAATCCCGCTCTCAATCGCCTCCTCTTGCCGTAAAACTCTAAGGTGAACTTACTTCCTCATAATCTTCAAGACCGCATTCACTTTTAATCGTCACGCATTCTTTGTTATCTTAATTGACCCCTTAAACCAGATTTCGGGAAGATCGCTTTCTTTACATTCCCAAACGGTACATCTACCCAGCGCGGCTCGAATCGTTAGGCCAGTCGTTGAGTGTCTCACAACGATCGCTCGTTTAATTATTCACTTATGGCCAAGGCTTTTAGGTGCCTTCGTATTTTTCCTTCGCCGACTCTGCGGGACCTGAAAAGAAATTAAGCCCGTTCGACATCCATATTCCACGTTACACTCGCACAGTCGAACGCCTGTCATCGTAACATTGTGGCGGTCAGTGTGCCGCTCTGAGCACAGTCGGTAAAACAGAACAACCAAATTCCGTCCAAATTTCTCCACTAGAGAAAACCAACTTGTCCACCAATCAGAGGCCGTCTCAGCAGCGCCATGGTGGACGAAGCACAAACTACCAAATATGTAAAATAGTCAGCTCTCTATGTATATATTACTTCTCCTTCTTCTCCACGTAACCGTCAACGTGAAAGGTCGCGAACTTGTGATACTCTCGACATACCAAGTTATTGTAAGGAAAAGAAACGTGATATTAGAAATAAATAATCCGCTCAGTAAATCCCCAACGTGCTCTCAAACTCTATTTGTGTGAAACAAACTCCACAATTGGTGTCAGAAGTGGGATTGCCAACGGATACGCTTGCGCGTCTCTCTGTTCTCCGCGTCACCACGTGCCGCAATCAGTGCCGGCGTCCATTTTTTTCCGCGCGCGTGTGCTAAGACAAAGAAAAAGACAGTGCGATGGCTTTGCCGCGTTCGCCGCTTCCCAACAGGGTTCTCGACGGTTTAGAACGCCCCGATACTTCACGAACGGACATGAGCATTTCCCCGACTTTGGGAAACATCGACACGAGTTCGACGGCGCGTTCCTTCACGCATCAAGCGCCGATCATCGACGCTGTGAGTAGCTGCACTCTCCCGCCTTTTTGGAGGACAAATCCTGATGTCTGGTTTTTGCAAGTCGAATCAGTTATTCAATTGCATGGAATCCGCACTGACCTCGCAAAATATAACCTGACCGTTGGGCTCTCACGCCGGACGCCTTGCTCGTCGTCGTCGACATCGTCAAGGCTCCGCCTCCAAATAACAGGTACGAAAACCTCAAAGTGGACCTTATAAACAGACTCTCCGAATCCTCTGACAGGCAACTGCACAAATGCCTCGCCGAGCTAGAGCTTGGCGGTAAGAGGCCCTCAGAGCTCCTACGGGAGATGAAATCCCTGGCTGGCAACAGAGCCTTCGAGGATGTTCTTCGCGTGCGATGGCTCGCACTCTTGCCACCTACTCTGCAGAGCCTTCTCAGGGTTTTTCAAGCTTCGTCATCGCTCGACGAACTGGCAAAAGGTGCCGAAACGTTCCTGGAAAACGGTCTTAGTCACACCGTCATGGCTGCGGCAAGCCACTCTCATCCGCACCGCTCTCTGGCAAGAAGAAACTCTTCACCCTCCGAAGTGACAGGTTCGCAGCTGCATGAAGTTCAAGAGCTGCTCGAACAACTCCTTGCGCAAAACAAGGCTATCCTCGCAGCTGTCAACAAGCGCAGCCACCGCAGTCGAGGTCGCTCGAGGCCACGCTCCGCAACACCTTCCACTCCGAGCTCATCAACAGGCCTATGCTACTATCATGAGCGATATGGGTCCAGCGCTCGCAACTGTCACCAGCCGTGCTCGTTTCAGAGCAGCGCCTCAGCTCCACAGGGAAACTAAGGGTGCTGTCTTCTGTCCAGGCGGTGGAAGATGGCAACGACATCAACAACAACATTTCACCTGTGGAAAACCGCCTGCTCATCTACGATCGACATCTTCACCTGCAATTCCTCATCGATTCCGGTTCTATAATCTCCATCATGCCGCGTCTTGGAGCTTTTCGAAAGGCGAAAGCCACGAGCTACAAGCTGTACGCTGCGAACGACACTGTCATCGAGACATACGGACAACATGTGTTAATACTCAACATCGGGCTGCGACGAGAGATTCGCTGGACGTTCGTCGTCGCCAACGTCACCACGGCGATCATTGGAGCCGACTTGCTGACGCACTTCTCATCGACCTTCTCATCGACCTGAAGGGCCGATGCCTCATCGATCGCAGCACACTGCTCTCTGCCAGCTGCAAATTGACCCAGGCTTCACTTCACACGGTCTCAACCATCTCATCTATCGAAGCGTCTTCTCCGGTGATGCTGCCTGCTTACAGGCAACTGCTCTGTAAGTACCTAAGCATTACCAAGCCAGTCCCGATCACATCCACACGAACAGACAATGCTGTTGCACACTACATTGTCACAACAGGTCCGCCGGTCGCGGAACGCGCACGTCGTCTCACGGGCGACAAACTCCAAGCCGCGAAAGCCGAATTCGAAATGCTATTGCACCAAGGGGTGATTCGACCTTCAAGCAGCCAATGGGCTAGCCCCATTCACATGGTGCCCAAGAAGCTTGGCGGTTGGCGTTCCACCGGAGACTACCGCAAACTGAATCACCAAACTGTTCCGGATCGGTACCCCGTGCCGTACATCGAGGACATCTTGCATCGCTGTCATGGACGCAGCGTGTTCTCGACCATCGACTTGGTACGGGCTTGTCACCAGATACCGGTTGCTCCTGAGGATATTCCAAAGACGGCTGTCACTACGCCATTCGGCCTTTTCGAATACTGCGGCATGCCACCTGGACTACGAAATGCCACGCAGACGTTCCAGCGTCATATGGATCGGATCCTGCGCGACTGCGACTTCGCAGCGTGTTTCGTGGACGATCTCATCGTGTTCTCGTCAACGGAACAGGAGCATCTACAGCACCTAGAAAAGATTTTCCGAATCCTGCAGGACAACGCGTTAACCATCAATCCGGCAAAATGTCAATTTGGCCTGACCGAAGTCATCTACCTGGGCTACTCCGTCAACGCCGAGGGATTTACACCTCCTGCTGACAAGGTCGAGGCACTTCTCTCGTTTCCAAAGCCTGAAACGATATCAGATCTGCGAAGATTTCTCGGAATGGCAAACTATTACCGACGTTGCATACCGCATGCAGCGAACCTGCAAGCGCCTCTCAACGAGCACCTGAAAAACGCAAAAAAGAAAGACAAACGAAAGGTCCCATGGACTCCGGCATCCGAGCAGGCCTTCGAGGAGTGCAAGCGCAGCATCGCCACGGCGACCAGGACTGCCTTTCTCTCGGCAACGGCACCTCTCGCTTTGTCTACGGATGCATCGGACTTCGCCATCGGAGCCTCGCTGGAGCAATACGAAGATGGTTCATGGAAACCTCTCGGGTTTTTCTCGCGAAAACTTTCTCCAGCCGAGACCCGATACAGCGCGTACGTTCGAGAGCTTCTCGCAATCTTCGCGGGGATCAAATTCTTCAAGCATATCCTTGATGGACGTGAATTCACCACGAGGACGGATCATCGACCACTCATCACGGCTCTCTCTCAGCGCATGGACAACGCGTCACCTCGCCAGCTGAGACAACTGGACTACATCGCCCAATTCAACACAAAGCTGATGCACATCAGAGGCGAAGACAACGTGGTCGCTGATGCTCTCTCTCGCATCAACGCAATTGACATGCCGAGTAATCTGGATCTTGAGACCATCCAGCTGGCTCAGCTCGAGGACACAGAGCTCGAGGCCCTTGGAGAAAATTCGTCACTTGACCTACAGGACTTGACCTTGGAAGGTCACAAAATCACCTGCGACGTCTCCACGTCCAAAATACGACCGTACCTGCCTGCCAGCCTCCGCAAACGAGCGTTCGATGTCATTCATGGACCATCTCATCCCAGTGGTCGGGTCACTGCTCGACATCTCACAGACAAATTTGTCTGGCCCGGAATTAAGAAGGATGTTGCTCGCTGGTCTCGTGAGTGCGTCGCCTGCCAACGCTCAAAAGTTTCTCGGCATAACCGCGTCAACTTCAAGCGCATTGACGTTCCGGATAATCGATTCGACCACGTACATCTGGACCTCATCGAGTTGCCGCCCGTCAAAGGTCTCCGATACTGTCTCACAATGATCGACAGATTCTCTCGATGGCCCGTGGCTGTCCCTCTCGCCAACATGGAGGCGGACACTTGCGCCACTGCCTTCTTCGCGCACTGGATCGCTCATTATGGCACGCCCCTCACCATTACAACGGATCAAGGTAGCCAATTCGAGTCGCATCTTTTTACAGCTCTCGCGCGCATGGTAGGCGCAAACACCACGCCGTATCATCCGCAAGCAAATGGCATGGTCGAGAGGTGGCATCGCACCGTCAAGGCTGCACTAATGTGCAACGCTCCCACACCATGGCCAGAGCTGTTGCCCACAGTCTTGCTGGGACTTCGCACTTGCATCAAGGAGGACATCCAAGCGTCTCCTGCTCAGCTATTGTATGGAACGGCGTTGAGGATTCCTGGCGAATTCTTCCTTCAATCCGACCTTCTTTCTGGAAAAATTCCGCGAATTTATTCGGCAAGTTCGCCCGACGCCTACAGCGCACCACACGAAGTCGCGCTGCTTCATCTTGAAAGACTTGTACACCTGCTCTCAAGTCTTCGTCCGGGTGGATGCCGTTAAACGGCCACTTGACCCGCCGTACTCGGGGCTGCACCAGGTCGTAGACCGCGTGGACGACCGGGTATTTATCATTCGCATCAACGGTGTGGACAAGGCCATCTCCGTGGTCTGCTTGAAGCCGGCTTTCGTGGCCAAAACAGAGGATTCGCCTCAGCCACAACTTCAAGCGCCAGCGGCACACCAGTCGACCACCATGGATCAGCCTCTCAGGACCTATGGTCGCCCATCGAAAAAAAAGGGCTCGTTCCCTTCCCTACCGGTCATGGCACTGAAGGGGGAATAGATGTGGCGGTCAGTGTGCCGCTCTGAGCACAGTCGGTAAAACAGAACCACCAAATTCCGTCCAAATTTGTCCACTAGAGAAAACCAACTTGTCCACCAATCAGAGGCCGTCTCAGCAGCGCCATGGTGGACGAAGCACAAACTACCAAATATGTAAAATAGTCAGCTCTCTATGTATATATTACTTCTCCTTCTTCTCCACGTAACCGTCAACGTGAAAGGACGCGAACTTGTGATACTCTCGACATACCAAGTTATTGTAAGGAAAAGAAATGTGATATTAGAAATAAATAATCCGCTCAGTAAATCCCCAACGTGCTCTCAAACTCTATTTGTGTGAAACAAACTCCACAACGTCAGCCACGACCCGACATCTCTCAGTGACGTCTGCAACCTCATGACAGCCACGTCAAGAAGATAGCGGCGAATGCTCCAACGCCCACTCCATTCCCGGCCATTCCAATTCCGCCGTTCCTCAGAGTTCAGTTCGAAATGTCGTTCGACATTGATCTTTTAATGTTCTTTTTCTGAATGGTACCATTTTTCTTAGGCCCTCAACCGGGTCCTACGTGTTCAGAATGAAGCGCACTTTGCTTCTGTAAGCGCGGAATGCCATTTTTATTTTTACCCAGAGAAAAATGTTTTTTTTTGTGGCATATACTTTTCCCACATAGGCGCCATATTTTTTTCAAAGAGTTCTTGAAAAACCATTTCAAAAGCGCACCTTCGCCGTCCAAAAATGGCCCCGCAAGAATTTAAAAACAGGTGGCCCCTTCATAATTGTCACCCTGTACGCTGGAATAAGGCGTATAAATGTAAGTAAAAATATATTTTCCCTCGAGCATAATTCTGCAGTCTTGCATTATTTTCCTCGTGTCTTCCTCGGGTCTTCCAGTGGACTCCCTTGGGAATAGTCTCGAATACGCCGAGCATAGATTAAAATAGAATGTAATTTATTACTTCGACAGTCTTTGTCGGAAGTAATTGGCGCCCAACAATTAATTAATTATATGAGTTCGTACCCCATTAATCAGAGCCCTGCCAGTTCTGACCCAGGTCGCGGCGGGCGTAGATTTCTTTAATTATTTTCGAAATTAATTCGACTTCTTGGTCGACAAAATGGAATCGTTCTCGACATGCTTTAAAAACATGTGCACGAAATGTTGGAATTCCGACAAGTATGCATTCATCACAATCGACAAGGATACCAATATTAACGAGGGTCGGTATAGGCAAGGTTTTGATTATGTTCTGACGCTTGATAAATGACCCGTCATTGATCGGCGAAAAAACAGGATCGTGTACACACCGATAGTGACAACATGAAGAGCAAACAGCTGTTGAGTGAAGAATATATATTGCGTGCAATCTCCAAGGCGAACGATGCAATCAGACGAAAGCATCGAATGCTCAAAGTTGGAAGAGACATCGATGAGCAGAGAATGCAAATAGTCTTTAAACCTATAGTGAGACCGATGGAACAATTAGTGTAAAAAAAACGACGAGGTGGTGAAGATAGAAGTTAGAGATGAAAAAGTAATGGATAATGATGTGGAATATTCGGTGAATGGTGTTGAGCCCCAGTTCAAGAACGAAACACAAGATTATTTCAAGAGTGAAACACAAGACTCTTTTAAGTTGGTATATGACGATGATGATGACTCACCAACCCAAAATGTTGATGATTTAATCAGTGAATATCTCCTGTTATTACGTACAAATAGAAAAATAAGCATGGATGTCTCATATGGTGTACGGAACCTCACGAACGACAAATTAATGATTGGTCACACGAATATGTTGAGAATCGAAAAACATATTCTTCGATTCTCAACATATTCGTGTGTGAGATTGAAGCTAACCGAAAGCTATTGGATTAGCAGAGCTATTGTTTCAAAAAGTGCCCATCGTCAAAGCTCTGACACCGGATGACTTGAGAAACTATGAAAAAATAATCATCTCCACGAATGCTTACAAAAAATATTATAAGCCTGGTGAGGCTATACGACATAGTGTCGGTCACGAATCCGATAATTATATCGCAAATATAGTTAGTCATCACAAGCACATGGGAAAGGGTATGCCAAAGTATGAGGTGGCGAGAAAAAACTACCCAATGGGATTACATTTATTGGGATAGTCCCAATGAGCTAGTAGATCGTCTTCGCATACTTCTAGCATCAGAAGCAGCTGAAAATTCATCACATTCGAAGGAAATTCTATCGGTTATCGAGGAATTGCATGAAGCCGAAATGATTTTTTAAGGCGAGATATACACCCAGATGTTCGAGGTCGAGGTCGAGAATTTAGAAGCTATGAACATTCCGTCGACCGTAGAAGACCTACATTAGGGGCCTAGTAGCGATGATTCCATGTAAGTTGATAAATTTCATGATTTATACATCCCCAAATTTTGAAACGCGTTTTTCTCAAAACCCACGTTTTTCAAATCGGTACCCAAAATTTCTCGCAAACCAATGAACCGATTGCCTTGAGGTTTTTGTGGTTATTCTATACACCATTATCTAAAACGTGTCATAGGATTTTTTGTCCGTTACTTAGTTTTTGTTTTATAGGCAAAATAATAACTAATTTTTGGCCCAAACATCACTATTTATGTTCAAACGTCCGCCATTTTGTCATAAATCGATATTTTCAAAATCGGCTAAGACTAGATTATAGCATCTAATTTAATAATCTATTTGTTTTTTTTTAATGATTTTTTAAGAAACGCCAGTGGTTACCGTATACACAGATTTTTTTAAGACGCTCTAAGGATCATACAATATCCTTGTATATTTTTGATATTTTTAAGTAATTAAACAGATTTTAAATAACATTTATTAAAAATTAGACATATTTTCGAATGTATATACTTTAAGATAATTAAAACCCCAATCCAAAATTTCAAATAGTTTTCCTTGAAAAAAAGCACAAAAATGACCTTTTTCCGGCTCCTAGGTGTATATCTGCCCTTAACCCAACATTAAAAGTTTTCCACATTATCAACGTGAGTGTCGATGCAGAGATTAGTAGGGAGATGTACAACGCTCCCCTTTTCGGCGTGCCTCGCAAATGGCGCTAAATCGCGGCGGCGAGTTCGGGAATATGATTTTGTGTGCATCGCCTCTGTCGAGGTTGCAGATTCACGTGTAGCCGCGCGAGTTGTGAGCACCGCTCAAGTCGATATCGCAGCAGCGTGCACACGAATGGGTAGCTCGGTGGGGGAAAAATCTCTGCCCCTCGCTCACTCGACAGGCGAACGGGGCGAGGTTTTCCGTCTGATCGAGCTCGACATATGTGTGGCCGTACTGCGAATTGGAATATGCATTAAATGAATTTCAAAGAGAAAAACATGTATCGAGAAAATTGTTTTGTTTCGGTTAGTCGTTTATGCCGAGAATGCGGGTTAAAAAAATTAACGACGAACCGCGTTAAAAAATAAAACGCAGAAACGACCGTGAAAGGTTCAAAAAGAAATCTTGAGCCTTTGTAGCGGTCGTTACGGCGTTTTTTTTTCAATAGTAAACATTATGAATAAGCGTGCATCATAAATGTTTTTCGATCAACAATGAGCGTCGTGGCTGAGTTCGCAGCGTGACGGATTGACGATGCTTGCGGTCCGGGTTCGATTCCTGGCTAATCGACTTTTTTTAATCTATTTTTTTTCTTCATTTTATATTCAAAAAATTTCGAACTTACTCTCACTTTAGCTATTCTCGCCTGTCCAGGCATCATTTATGATATTTAATTCATATATGTTTAATTTAAAAAAAGACATTGGCTACCGGGGATCGAGAACCCGCGTCGTCTGCACTCAGAGCCCGCACGCTGATATATCAACCGCGAGGCTCTTGTGATTGCAAAACTGCCTTACGTATACACACTTACCCAACCTTAAAAAAAATTCGCTGCATACCAATTGCATATTGTTTTTATGACCCCAAAGTATTATTGATGACAAATGAAAACGATTTTTCCAAATTCTTAGAGTGGTGTTGTCCCTTAAAGAATAGAAATTCATTTTTTGATTGTTGTAAATGTATATCCCCTCTTAAAGGCTTTGAGGCGTCTGGCCACCTTGGTCGATGGAAAATGGGTATTTAAAAAAAAATAATAAACTCGAAAGTATGGGCCGGAATATTTTTATTTTTTTACACAACGTCAAAAAGGGCTTTAAGAATAACGTTAATAAATTTCCGTTCATAATATTAAAAAATGGCGCCGTTATGCACATTGCCGCGGAGGCCCTCCGCACGATACGCGCGGTCGTTGTCCCAGCTGTTACCCGGTCATGTCACATCTGCAAAAAAAAAATCAGCTCATCCGTGAGTAGTGTCGCTACAATGTAGCGTAGCGGTTGTTTTCGCGACCATTAAAAAAATTATGGTGAGCCGAAGAAAAAAATTTGTATTTTTCACCGAAATTATGGCTCACCATAATTTTTTTAATGGTCGAAAAAAAACCGCTACGCTACATTGTAGCGACACTACTTACGAAGCGGCTGATTTTTTTTTCAGATGTGACATGACCGCGTATCAGCTGGGACAACGACCGCGCGTATCGTGCGGAGGGCCTCCGCGGCGAAGTGGATAACGGCGCTATTTTTTAATATTTTGAACGGAAATTTATTAACTTTATTCTTAAAGCCCTTTCTGACGTTATGTAAAAAAATAAAAATATTCCGGCCCATACTTTCGAATTCATTATTATTTTTTTTAATATGCCGATTTTTCGATCGGCCAAGGTGGCCAGACGCCTTTAAAGAATCTCGTACGTGTTAGCGAAAACCGGCAGAAAATTATGAGACAACTCGTCCACTTCTTTGATGTTCGCTATTTTGGACCATCGCTCGTTTGCCTATCTGAGGTCTACACTTTCGAAGTTTGTATCCTCGATAGATGTCTTTTTCCTATAAATGGTATTACCAATATTAGATACTCACGTCTTTCCATTTCGGAGATATGGATGTTCTAGATTGTTTGAATCTGTATTTGTATGACTCAAACTGCAGACAATCTGAATACACGTTCTCGAATAAATGAGCTCTCGAATAAATAATCCTATGGTGTAATAATTATTCAATTTCGTCATCGGTCGAAGGATAACATTTCAAATAATTTACAGTTCGTTATATTGAGTTTATAATTCTGTCATTTCGAAATCATTGTCGTTCTATATTTGGCCTTTCAAAGTTTTGACCCCCCTCCCAATGTGAAATGTGTTGTAAAAAATGCCGAAACAAACTTATCCAATGTGAAATGTGTTTTGCAAAAAATGCCGATCGAGAAAGACTCAAAGTTCTCTTCGAGCCATTCTCGATCGTTTCGACACTTTTCATCAACAATTTTTTTAATTAATTTTCTAATTGGAAAAGTAAAAACTCATTTACGTATTGGGGGAAACATTAATTTTTTTGTCATATTTTACAATACTGTTTGCACCAAAATTTGGAACGCCCGCTCGTTTTGAGCAACTTCAACATGCGTCCGGCGGGGCGAACGACTGCGGGTTCTGTTGCGTCGACGATACCCGCGGCGTCCTTGCTGCGGCCGCTCCCCCCGCTCGTGCCGCTGTTCTTTCGATGGCCTGCTCCTCTCGCACCCTTGGGCTCCCTCGGGTGCCTCTTGCCGCTGCGGCTGCTACTGACGACCACTTTTCTTTGTGTTGCGACGCCAAAATTTCTTCTTTGTAACTGTAAAAAATAAATAATAAAATGTACAAATAAAATACACTACCCACACAAATTAAGGGATATTTAAAAAATTCCAAATTTTTGGCTGATTTTCAATAAGGGATAACTCGGAGAAAAATGGTCGTACAAAAAATTAAAAAAAAGGAAATTATAACTTCAAGTATCTAGTTTTCAAATCTGGACTGTAAAATTTGTTCGCGTGGGCGGTTTTCTTGTAATCATCCGAAAACCAACGAAATTTTTTTTCCAAATTTTTGCTCGTCTTTAAAATGGTCAGTCGACTTGAAATAATTTTTTTTATCATCCGACTATAAAAGTCTTTTGTACGATGATTTGACGCGGAGTAATCGTCGATTAAAGCAAAAAAGTCCACTTTAACTTTGACAATCAATAACTCGAGACCTAATGATCGTACAGAAAATAAAAAGTAGGGTTTTGGAAACTACAAAACATGCTCTATGACATGCAACTAGGGGCTGTTGATAAAACATTTTATTTTCTGTACGATCATTAGTTCTCGAGTAATTGATTGTCAAAGTTAAAATGGACTTTTTTGCTTTGATCGACGATTACTCCGCGTCAAATCATCGTACGGAGCTCCTTAAAAGGTCAAATTAAAGCTGATTAAATTGTCTAAAAGACTTTTATAGTCGTATGATAAAAAAAATTTGATAAAAAAAATTTCGTTGGTTTTCGGATGATAACAAGAAAACCGCCTACGCTAACAAATTTTACAGTCCAGATTTGAAAACTAGATACTTGAAGTTATAATTTCCTTTTTTTTTATCTTTTTTGTACGACCATTTTTCTCTTAGTTATCCCTTGTTGAAAATCAGCCAAAAATTTGGAATTTTTTAAATATCCCTTAATTTATGTAAGTAGTGTATTTTATTTGTACATTTTATTATTCATTTTTTACAGTTACAAAGAAGAAATTTTGACGTCGCAACAAAAAGAAAAGTGGTCGTCAGCAGCAGCCGCAGCGGCAAGAGGCACCCGAGGGAGCCCATGGGCGCGAGAAGGGCAGGCCATCGAACGAACAGCGGCACGAGCGAGGGGAGCGGCCGCAGCAAGGGCGCCGCGGGTATCGTCGACGCGACAGAATCCGCAGTCGTTCGCCCCGCCGGACGCATGTTGAAGTTGCTCAAAACGAGCGGGCGCTCCAAATTTTGATGCAAACAGTATTGAAAAATGTGACAAAAAAATTAATGTTTCCCACAATACGTAAATGAGTTTTTACTTTTCCCTTGTTTAGATTTGGGTTAATCTCGGAATTCTGGTTGGAAGTGAACGAGTGGGAAATGGTTTGAGTTATTCGTGAGAATAGAGGAACGCGCCGGAAATGAATAGTCGAAATGCACTCGCGTTAAAATATAACGAATATCGGTTTATTTTACAAACTATTTTAACTATTTTAATAATGATCTGAAGTCGCGGAAGAGTACCGAGTTGACCGTTGCCGCGGGAGCTAACGCGGGCGTAAATCGCGTTAGTCCGTTGGCGTTAAGAAGGGGAGAAGAGACCGAAGCTGACCGTTTACCGAAGAGAGTACGTGAAGCAGTGATTTGAAAGGAAGGACAAATGATATTAATTAGAACGTTGAAAATAGGGGGAGAAATCCCTGCGCCCGGACACTGTCCTAGTCAAGCGCGCGACCAGCCGAGAGACGTCGACCTCTAGCGGGGTCTCCCGAAATTAGGGAGTCGTAGATGGAGTTTCCGAAACATTCTCCCCGCCTTCGGCGACAGTCGTCGACGAAGAGTCCACTGGAAGTACGGCCAACTTGGCAGTCGGTCGCTTGAAGGTGGAAGTGGCCGTGCGAAGTGTCACCACCCTGGTTAGACCATCCGACCCGGGGTGAAGGTCGACCACCCGTGCTAGTGGCCATCGTGAAGGTGGAAGTGGTTCGTCCGTGATTAGCACGAGTGGACCGATTTGGATTTCGTGTAAAGGGTGTCGCCATTTAGAAATCGACAAGCTTCGCTGAAGGTACTCCGAAGACCATCTCTGCCAGAAGTGCTGTAATTTTGCCTGAAGGAATTGCCACCGTGAAAGTCGAGTTTCTGGAATTGAAGTGAGAGACGGTTCGGGCACTGTGGTAAGTGCCTCGCCGATGGTGAAGTGACCCGGTGTGAGGGGAGAAATGTCCTCGGGGTCGTCCGATAAGGGACAAAGTGGCCTGGAATTTAAGACAGCCTCCACTTGCGCAAGAAGAGTCGTAAATTCTTCGTACGTAAGTGAGGCTTCTCCGATTACCCAACGAAGGTGATATTTCGCGGATTTTACCGCAGCCTCCCATTTTCCACCCATGTGAGGTGCGGCCGGAGGGTTGAAAGACCAGTTCGTCCCAAGGTTGGTCAGCGATATGATCGTAGAATTCATTTCGGCTGATCCAGCCTTGAAGAGAGCACGAAGTGCAGTATCGGCGCCGATGAAGTTGGTCCCGCAGTCACTATAAATAGTGTGACTGATTCCTCGTCGTCCGGAAAACCGCCGATAGGCGGCAACGAAGGCCTCTGAAGTATAATCCGTGACGAGTTCGAGGTGGACCGCGGAAGTAGTGAAGCAAACAAAAACGGCAAGATAAGCCTTGTACGTTTTTGTTCCTCGTCCACGCCAGGTCTTGACGGTGAAGGGTCCTGCATAGTCAATGCCGGTGTGGAGGAAGGCCCGTGAAGGTGTTACTCGCGCAGTCGGAAGTTGACCCATAAGTTATTGAGCTTGAAGTCCTCGAAATCTGGCACACGTGGTGCACCGAAGGATGTACGATCGAATTGGAGCCCGGCCACCCGGAATCCAGTACGATCGACGGAGGAAGCTTAACGTGGATTGGGTACCACCGTGAAGCGTTCGAAAGTGCGAATCAGCGATGATCCATGAAGTGAGCGAAGAGGTCCGGGGCAATATTGACAGATGTTTTGCCTCGGGCTGTAGAAGAACGTTCGTCAGCCGGCCGCCAACTCGAAGGGTCCCTAGTTGTTCGACAAAGGGGTTGAGGGCGGCAAGGGAGTGGCCCCGATTGAGGGTCACTCCGCTCGAAATCATCTGAAGTTCAGCCGAGAAGTGTGTGCGTTGAACGAGGCGTATCCAGAAGAACCTTGCCTCTTCCAAATCTCCCGTGTTCAGCGGGTAGGTTATTGAGGCGTGCGGGAGCCGTTTGAAGCGGGCCACCGCCCTCTGACACACTGCCGTGATCCGAAGAAGGCGAGTGAGCGAGGAGTACCGTTGTAGAAGGTCCCAAGTTTTAGGACTATTCTCGGAGGTGGTGGTGAAGGCAAGACCTGATCGTTGTTCGAGGTCGCCATCCGGTGGAAGTTCGACTGAAGAGACTGGCCATGAAGATGGCGGTCGCGCGAGCCACTCAGGCCCGTGCCACCAAAGATGGTGCTTGGACAGTTGTCGGGGAGTCTGCCCCCGCGACGCACAGTCGGCCGGGTTCTCCTTACCCGCAATAAACCGCCATGTTGCGTGGGAAGAGAAATTTTGGATCGAGGTGACCCGATTTCGGATGAAATCTTTTCATCGGGCCGGATTTGAAGTAATCAATGTCAACGCAACTGAAGAGTCCGTCCAGAGAGAGACTGGGACTTGCGTTAAGTCTAGGGTTCTCTGAACGTGAGAGGCCAGCCTTGAAAGAAGTAGAGCCACCGATAACTCGAGCCGTGGAATTGTGAGTCGTTTGAGGGGGGCTATTTTCGTCTTCGAGCAGACGAGGGTGACCGTTGTAGCCCCGTCGACTGAAGTTGTTCGGAGGTGGATCACGGCTGACATGGCGAGTTGGGAGGCGTCCAAGAATCCATGTAGCTCGACAGTCGAAGAAGGCGAAAGGTGAAGCGTAGCCATTTTTCCTGAAGTCGTTGAAGTTTGGCCCCGGTATGAAGAATGTCGTTGATCGACACACCGTTCGCAGATTTGAAGGAACCGTTGAAGACAACACGAAGTTTCGTAGTGGCGCTATGGGCCCGAAAGACACCGTGATGTGGGAGAAAAAAACCGTGGTCTCGAAGACGCTGCCGTTGAAGCACGAGCCATGTGAGACAGGTTCTCGTATTCTTGGAGGAAGGCGTTGTAGAGACCGCGATACGACTCATTTGTCAAGAGGCGCCGTAGAAGTTGAAGAAGGCAGCGTTTCGCACCCGAATACGAATCTCCGAGTAGCGAAGGAGGATTCTTGAAGGGGAGCCGTACTATATATCGGCCCGTGTGGTCCCTCGTATGAGTGTCCTTGAAGTGTTGTTCGCAAGCGAATTCGTCCGGGTCGGTTGTAGGGGCCGAGTCCGGAGGAATTTCCTCTTGTTCCCAAAACTTCGCTAGTAAAGAAGTGACCTCGTCTTCAATGGAGGCATGTTGAATGCGAACCGAATTTGAGGCGGAACCGTTGACGGGACCGAGTACAATCCATCCGAGAAGCGTGCGCTGAGCGATGGGATTGATGGCTCGAACCTTGACGACGTCTGACTCAACCAGAAGACCGTACGCGTCAGCTCCGTTGATGATGTCGATTGGTCCCGGTTTCAGAGAGTTCGGGTCTGCCAGAGGAAGT
The DNA here is from genome assembly GCA_964007375.1 of Ophion obscuratus. Lineage (NCBI taxonomy): Eukaryota > Metazoa > Arthropoda > Insecta > Hymenoptera > Ichneumonidae > Ophion > Ophion obscuratus. The sequence continues at coordinate 44,078,209 of OZ023314.1, forward strand.
CCGTGAAGATGGTCCCATTGCGCCGAAGTAGCGAACGAGGGAAGCGTTGAAGTTAATACGTTTAGAATAAACGCCGTCACGATGAAATTTGAGGTTGAATCGTGTATTGAAGGTACTGTGACGGTGATAGCTCCCCGCGTCCGTCCCGCTGGCTGGCCTCCGATTCCGTGGATGTTGATGGACGCGGTCATCCTTTGTGTTTGAAAGAGTTGGACCGTGCGTTCGGAAATGAACGAAAGTTCCGCGCCCGGGTCCATGAGGAGTCTCGCCCGATGCGAGATGCCCGATGAGGAGGTCAGAGTGGCTTGGCTCGTAGCTAGCAGGACTGCCGGTCGAATGGCCAGAGCGTTTGAAGAGTCCTTGGAAAAGTGCGGAGGAGTACCCGTGGTATCGAGGAAGTCCGAGGCGAGCGAAGAAAAGAGGTGAACTGGGTGGGGTCGCAATTTATCTCGAGAAGCGCGACATGTTCCCTTGGAAGCGGTCCCGGATGGTTTCCAACAAAGACAGGCGCGTGGTGGCGAGCGTCATGTTGTTATTTTGAGGGGTTGCATTCCTCGTCTTTTCAGCGAGGCTCGAGATGCACTGAAAGGTGCTGACGAGGCAGGCAATGCGACATTCCATTTTGGCGATATTGCTCGTCATTGTCGAGGTGTCACCGTTCGACACACGAAATCGCTATGATTTAGCGTGAAGCGTCCTGAACCGAAAAACCGCGAAAAACTCGCGAAAGAAAAGATGACGCAAAACGTCGACGATCGTAGCACGCGCGATTGGCGCGAAGCGTCCAAGCCGAAAATCACGAAAACTCGTGAAAATGTCCGAATGAGATGCTCGAAGCGGCCGAGTCGACGATCGAAGCACACGCGTTAAATGGCGCGAAGCGTCAAAAACGAAAATCACGAAAAACTCGAGAAAAGTTCCGAACGAGTTGCACGAAGCGTCCAAATCGAAAATCACGAAAACTCGTGAAACGAAAAGATGGCGCGATGCGTCGACGTGCGTAGCACACGCGAGAAATGGCGCGAAGTGTCCAAGCCGAAAAACGAACAACTCGAGAAAAAGACCGAACGAGTTGCACGAAGCGTCCAAAAACGAAAACACGAGAAAACTCGCGACTGACGAAAGGATGGCGCGATGCGTCGACGATCTTAGCACACGCGATTGATGGCAAGAAGCGTCCACAACGAAATCACGGAAAAATCGTGAAACGAAAAGATGGCACGATGCGTCGACGATCGTAGCACACGCGAAAAATGGCGCGAAGAGTCCAAGCCGAAAAACACGAAAACTCGTGAAATGAGGCGCGAAGCGTTAGACATCAAAAATGGCGCGAAGCTTCAACAACGAACCTACGAAGAACTCGCGGAAGACGAAAAGATGGCGCAAGACGTCGACGATCGTAGCACACGCGATTGAAATAGCGCGAAGCGTCTAATGCCGGAAATCACGAAAACTCGCGAAACGAAAAGATGGCGCGATACGTTGACGAGCGAGATGCGCGAGGCGTCCGAAATCAACGAGAAAGAAAAAACTCGCGAGCGTGGCACGAAGCGTCCAAAAACGAAAACACGAAAACTCGCGAACGAAAATGGCGCGTAGCGTCGACGAGCGATATGCGCGAGGCGTCCGAAATCGACGAGAAAGAAAAACTCGCGAGCGTGGCACGAAGCGTCCAAAAACGAAAACACGAAAAACTCGCGAACGAAAATGGCGTGATGCGTCGACGAGCGATATGCGCGAGGCGTCCGAAATCGACGAGAAAGAAAAACTCGCGAGATCGTGGCACGAAGCGTCCAAAACGAAAACCACGAAGAAAAACTCGCGAAAGGCGAAACGGTGGCGCGATGCGTCGACGAGCGTTGCACACGCGAGAAATGGCGCGAAGCGTCCAAGCCGAACACGAACAAACTCGCGAAAGAAAGGATGCGCGACGTCGACGAGCGTAGCATACACGATCGAAAAACCGAGAAGCGTTCACACGAATCACGAAAGTCGTTAAATGTCCGACGGAGATACTCGAGGCGTCCGAGGTCGACGAACTCGCGAAATCGTAGCACGCGAGAAAATGCGCCAAGCGCCCGAAACGAAATACACGAGAACTCGCGAAAGACGACAAATGGCGCGATGCGTCGACGGTCGTAACACACGCAAGAAATGGCGCGAAGCGTCCGGGGGAAAAACGAACAACTCAAGAAAATGTCCGAACGAGTTGCACGAAGCGTCCAAAACGAAAACACGAGAAAACTCGCGACTGACGAAAGGATGGCGCGATGCGTCGACGGTCGAAGCACACGCGAGAAAATGGCGCCAAACGTCCAATGCCGAAAAACCCGAAAACTCGTGAAGAAGTCCGAAGGAGAAGCACGAAGCGTCAAAGTCGACGAACTCGCGAAAATGTCTCTCGAAAGGTCCAAAACACAACTCGACGGAGAACTCGCGGAATCCGACCGATATTTTTCGAGGCGTCCAAAATCGACAGAACTCGCGAGATCGTAGCACGCGAGAAAATGCGCGAAGCGTCCGAAACGAAATACACGAGAACTCGCGAAAGACGACAAATTGGCGCGATGCGTCGACGGTCGTAGCACACGCGATTCATGGCGAGAAGCGTCCAAAAACGAAAAAAAGAAACTCCCGAATGCCGAACTGTGGTGTCGCCGATCGACACGCACGAAGTTTTACTGCGCGTGGCGTGAAGCGTCCGAGAAACGAGGCAAAACTTGTGAAGACGGTCTCTTGCACGAGAGCGCACGATGTCGCGAGCACGTGGTCGGAAGAAGCTACGAGATCGGTCGGTCGACCGGCACGTGGAGCATCCGGTAGGCCAGCCACAGGCCGAAGCGCGCATGCGCGCGTGTATAGAGTCCGACGTCTGGCTCGCCCGAAAGTGAGAGAGCGCGATGTATCGGGCGTGGTGCGCGTGCGAGAGAGAGAGAGAGAGCGAGGCGTCTTCTCGGCTCGCCCGAAAGTGAGAGAGCGCGATGTATCGGGCGCGATGCGCGTGCGAGAGAGAGAGAGAGAGAGAGAGAGAGAGAGAGAGAGAGAGAGAGAGAGAGAGAGAGAGAGCGATGCTTCGCTCGAGCTCGTCTTGCGAGAAGGACGATTAGACTTCGCGGCCGACGTGTGGTCACGTGACCGCGATGAAAATTACCCGTTTTTCTCGCGCACCGGATAGAAAGATTGAGAATTTCCTTTGCCTTTCTCCGCGAATAACTCACTTTTTTACCACTTCGTTCACTTGAATCCGGCTCGAAGGACCATGTTTAGATTTGGGTTAAACTCGGAATTCTGGTTGGAAGTGAACGAGTGGGAAATGGTTTGAGTTATTCGTGAGAATAGAGGAACGCGCCGGAAATGAATAGTCGAAATGCACTCGCGTTAAAATATAACGAATATCGGTTTATTTTACAAACTATTTTAACTATTTTAATAATGATCTGAAGTCGCGGAAGAGTACCGAGTTGACCGTTGCCGCGGGAGCTAACGCGGGCGTAAATCGCGTTAGTCCGTTGGCGTTAAGAAGGGGAGAAGAGACCGAAGCTGACCGTTTACCGTAGTCCAGCGCGCGACCAGCCGAGAGACGTCGACCTCTAGCGGGGTGTCCCGAAATTAGGGAGTCGTAGATGGAGTTTCCGAAACATCCCCTTAGAAAATTAATTTAAAAAATTGTTGAAGAAAAGTGCCGAAACGATCGAGAATGGCTCGAAGAGAACTTTGAGTCTTTCTCAATCGGCATTTTTTTCAAAACACATTTCACATTGGATAAGTGTGTTTCGGCATTTTTTACAACACATTTCACATTGGGACGGGGGTCAAACCTTTGAAAGGCCAAATATAGAACGACAAAGATTTCGAAATGACAGAATTATAAACTCAATATAACGAACTGTAAATTATTCGAAATGTTATCCTTCGACCGATGACGAAATTGAATAACTATTACACCAAAGGATTATTTATTCGAGAGATCATTTATTTGAGAACGTGTATTCAGATTGTCTGCAGATTGAGTCATACAAATACAGATTCAAAAAATCTAGAACATCCATATCTCCGAAATGGAAAGACGTGAGTATTTAATATTGGTAATACCATCTATAGGAAAAAGACATATATCGAGGATACAAACTTCGAAAGTGTAGACCTCAGATAGGCAAACGAGCGATGGTCCAAAATAGCGAACATCAAAGAAGTGGACGAGTTGTCTCATAATTTTCTGCCGGTTTTCGCTAACACGTACGAGATTCTTTAAGAGGGAATGACACCTTATCGCGGTCGGTATGCCAGAACAATTATAGATTCCCAAAAATCTCTGAAACGGCTCTTCAGATCCCGTCGAAACTTTGCCAAACGACGTCAAATAGATAGACGAATACCTGTCTGCCCTTCAAGTTTTCTGAATTTGAGGAAAAAAACTAAATTGGCTTATGATAAGCCAATCTACATTTTTTCTCAAATTCAGAAAATTTGAGGGGCTGACAGCTATTCGTCTATGTATTTGACGTCATTTGGCAAAGTTTCGACGGGATCTGAAGAGCCGTTTCAGAGATTTTTGGGAATCTATAATTGTTCTACCATACCGACCGCGATAAGGTGTCATTCCCTCTTTAAAGGCGTCTGGCCACCTTGGCCGATCGAAAAATGGGCGTATTAAAAAAAATAATAATGAACTCGAAAGTATGGGCCCGAATATTTTTATTTTTTTACATAACGCCAGAAAGGGCTTTATGAATAAAGTTAATAAATTGCCGTTCAAATATTAAAAAATGGCGCCGTTATGCACATTGCCGCAGAGGCCCTCCGCACGATACGCGCGGTCGTTGTCCCAGCTGATACGCGGTCATGTCACATCTGAAAAAAAATTAGCCCCTTCGTAAGGGGCCATCCATATATTACGTCATCGATTTTGGCTGATTTTCAACCCCCCCTCCCCAAAATCATCCTATCCTTCCTATCGTCATAATCCAATTATCGTTACCGTCATCCAACGATCAGACCCCCCCCCCCTATACTAAAATGACGTAATTTATGGACCGCCCCTAAGTAGTGTCGCTACAATGTAGAGTAGCGGTTTTTTTTCGACCATTAAAAAAATTATGGTGAGCCATAATTTCGGTGAAAAATACAAATTTTTTTCTTCGGCTCACCATAATTTTTTTAATGGTCGAGGAAAAAACCCCTACGCTACATTGTAGCGACACTACTCACGGATGAGCTGATTTTTTTTTGCAGATGTGACATGACCGGGTAACAGCTGGGACAACGACCGCGCGTATCGTGCAGAGGGCCTCCGCGGCAATGTGCATAACGGCGCCATTTTTTAATATTTTGAGCGGAAATTTATTAACGTTATTCTTAAAGCCCTTTCTGACGTTGTGTAAAAAAATAAAAATATTCCGGCCCATACTTTCGAGTTTATTATTTTTTTAAATACCCATTTTCGATCGACCAAGGTGGCCAGACGCCTTAAAGTCTTTAAAAGGGGATATACATTTACAACAATCAAAAAATCAATTTCTAATCTTTAAGGGATAACACCACACTATGAATTTGGAAAAATCGTTTTCATTTGTCTTCAATAATACTTTGGGGTCATAAAAACAATATGCAATTGGTATGCAGCGAATTTTTTTTTAAGTTTGGGTAAGTGTGTATACGTAAGGCAGGCTTGCAATCACAAGAGCCTCGCGGTTGATATATCAGCGTGCGGGCTCTGAGTGCAGACGACGCGGGTTCGATCCCCAGTAGCCAATGTCTTTTTTTAAATTGAACATATATGAATTAAATATCATAAATAATGCCTGGACAGGCGAGAATAGCTAAAGCGAGAGTAAGTTCGAAATTTTTTGAATATAAAATAAAGAAAAAAAAAATAGATTAAAAAAAGTCGATTAGCCAGGGATCGAAGCCGGACCGCAAGCATCGTCAATCCGTCACTCTGCGAACTCAGCCACGACGCTCATTGTGGATAGAAAAACATTTATGATACACGCTTATTCATAATGTTTACTGTTGAAAAAAAAACGCCGTAACGACCGCAGCAAAGGCTCAAGATTTCTTTTTGAACCTTCCACGGTCGTTTCGGCGTTTTATTTTTCAACGCGGTTGGTCGTCAATTTTTTTAACCCGCATTCTCGGCATAAACGACCAACCGAAATAAGACAATTTTCTCGATACATGTTTTTCTCTTTGAAATTCATTTAATGCATATTCCAATTCGCAGTACGGCCACACATACGTCGAGCTCGATCGGACGGAAAACCTCGCTCCGTTCGCCTGTCGAGTGAGCGAGGGGCAGAGATTTTTCCCCCACCGAGCTACCCATTCGTGTGCACGCTGCTGCGATATCGACTTGAGCGGTGTTCACGACTCGCGCGGCTACACGGGAATTTGCAACCTCGACAGAGGCGATGCACACAAAATCATATTCCCGAACTCGCCGCCGCGATTTAGCGCCATTTGCGAGGCACGCCGAAAAGGGGAGCGTTGTACATCTCCCTACTAATCTCTGGTCGATGTGTTCGGACGCCAACTGATAATGAGTATCCTCCTGAATAAGCAAGGTCTTCCAGGCAGACCGGGGATTGGGTTTAGAACTACCGCAGATGGTCATTATGACTTGGGGCAGAGACGATTGTGTAATATCGCCAATCCGCAAGAACAAGACGATGGTATTACTCTAAGTGCTTTACATACAAGATCTCGATCAATAATCAAGAAACACGGCAGTGTTTTGACGCCTAGTAATAAATGAAAAAATTCGATGCCACTGATCGATGCCACCGATCTCGACACCACTTACCGACTGACGAACACGCCGCGATTCTTTATACAGTGAGATGGGCTTTAGGAGACGACGTTTTAACTTTGTTTCGATATTACGCACAAACGCGGCAACAAATCAAAAATCTAATGACAGTTTACCAATGTAATATGATTTTTTCCTATCGATTTTGTTCGGGCTATTTTTCGATTTGTCCACTCAATCTCGGGACCTCATAATTTACGGCCGAATTTTCGGGTGACTTTTTACCCCAAAAATTCTTCCGCACTCGTCCATTGTCTTTCATTGAATGAAATAAAGTCGTTGGCTCATGTCGTAAACATAACACATACGCCGTTTTGTGAATTGAGTAACACTCTAGCGCAACAGGCACAGCAACGCTACCGCTTTCTCGAACGGCACGACTCGAACTAGACCCTGCTTGCAATATATATATATATGTGTATATATGTATATTCTAATGCCGTCGCTTTGACAGCTCGAGTAACCAAACACGGTTAGTCGAGCGTGGATGTGAAAAAAGGAAACAAACGGCTCTCATTAGAGCCAAACATTTATTTAACAAAGGTTCACGTCGTTTCAAATTTAGGTGTGGATTATTTATTTTGATCCTAACACGCGTATATTAGTCGTGGCGCTCGCGCGGAAACCGTCGGAGAAACAGCGAGGACGATACGCAAATAGATACAGAGTAAGTTAAAAATCCAATAATGTGCTCATTGCTTTCACCTGTTTATATAAACGAAGAAATTCGCAGACAGACGTGCATGTGTAGCTTTTGTATGCCTTGAGAGCATAACCTAACTTCTATACGTCATTACCAATTTGTGTGTTCTTAACCTCGTTCCATTAACATTTGATGAACATATCTTCAAAATTTTCTGAACAGAATCTTATCATAGACGGTGAAGTTTTTTTTGTAGAAAATGCATTCGGCTCTGTACAATTTATTGACGCAGGGCGTGATAATTATTTTGCCTAAAATATTATTCATCGCTGCAAAATCTCTCATGAGAAATAAAAGCTTTGTGCAACACGACATATAATCCCAGATCCTCTACGGCGTCTAATAGAACATGTAAAATAGAACGCCATTATACGACCATCCCAAGTTCTTGCGAATTTTGTTCATACGAACCCGTGATCAAATATACAGGTATCGACTAGGCGGCCTAATTGACATTCGTGTGATGCAATCGACACCTGTATATTTGATCACGGGTTCATACGAATAAAATTGGTGCGAATCTGTGATTGTCGCGTAATCGTATTCCATTAGGGCAGAACCTAATGTTTGGCTGGATCTCACAGACTCAAGCCTGACAGCGCCTTCCTATGCCTCGCCATTCTTTTCATACTGTGGTGATCATCATATTTGATTGTTGCGGCTGCACAATCTATGTCTACATGGAACGATGATAGTCCGCCGTCTCTGAGAAATCTTGAGTGCCGCACCTGCATCGAGGACTTTCCTCGGTTATGTCGTTCAATGCCTCGAAGTTTATCGTCCCAAGTACGCTCAATGCATCAAATACTATGGAAAGCCAAACTTCAGATACTCCATGTCGCTCGATGCCTCGAATCGAGCAGCATTTAGGCATGAAACCCTTTTCCGGTACGGAGAGCGACAACGAGACCTTTTTTTGTCCGACCGGCTTTAGTTTTAATTTACCGTAACACAACCTAAGATTTTTTGAATCAAAATCCTGAAACTGAGTATAAATGTGTGATAATAATTTCTCTAATTTCTATTGTGCCAAATTAAATACGGTTAATGAAACTGAATTGATTACATTTATCAAACATTTAAAACGTAGAGACCCTCAAACTTTTATTTATAGTCACATATAGGTGACTTGGTAAACAAATTATTTTACACTTTTTAGTACATCAAGTAAAAGCTTGTTTAAAAGAAAGTTTTTTTTTATCTACATATTTTCCGTATCAATCTGACTGTGTTAAATAAAAAAAAATAAGAACCGCGTTTCAAAAATATATGGTTCTGCACTTTAAGGTATTTCTTTCATGAACCCGAATATTTAACAAATAACTGATTTTCGTCTATTATTTTTACACGGTGTTTATATTCCTTTATTCAACCGAATTCATTTTGAACGATCAATGTCAATTGTCTAAAAGAAAAAAAATGAGTCCGCTTTGAAAATGGGCTTTATTGAAAGTATGGGCCGGCCACGGTAACCAATGGCATTGAGATATGTGCGCCATTAAGCCTTCTTGCGACGTTGGCACGCTCCACCTCTCCGTTTCGTCGTCGGGAGAAAAACTGACGTCTTCATTTACATAAAAGTCAATATTTAATAGATGCCATAGACGGATCATTTAATTTTTGGGTGGCAATTTTGATATTGTACTGAATGATTTGACATTTTTTCATAACATCCTTAACATTTTCACACTATTCCGTGTATAAAACTGCCGATCGGCATGAGTCTAGGCATCTTCTTATGTAAAAACTGTTTGTTCAATTCTAATTTAAAATTAAATTATTAAATTGAAAATTCAATTCAAAATGATTAAAATTGAATATTAAAATTTGAAGGGTGCATTCAGTACATGATAACGAATCCACTATATAAATTTGAACTAATGGTAACATTTGATCACTTGACCCGAAGCTTCTTAACGGTATAAGGAAAGACGGGTATTCTTGAGCAGCCTCCAGCAGGGTAAATGCGACGTGTTATCCGAGTGTATTCGGTTTTTGTTTAGAATGAACAAATCGATTCGCATTCCATTCGCTGAACACACGAATAATATAACGCAATGAAGTTGGATTTTCGTAAAATATTTTTTTATTTATCTCTAGTCTTTTTCAATTAAGAGTTTTTTTCTGCTGCAACAAACCAAGCGCAATTCATGAAACATGGAGACGGTATATCAAAAAGTAAAACATTAAGAGGTACAGAGTTGGGCGTAATTCTATTTATAAATACGAATACGAATTTATTTACATCGTGATTTTCATGTGGATATAAATACAAATGTATTCATACTTCACTCTTTGTATTCACATGCATGCTTACAAATACAATTGTATTCACAAATATTCTGAACATACAAATAAATTCAAAGAAAAAATTGTGAATATTTACAAAGTAAGTGAATATTTACAAAAAATCCTGTGAATAAAAATAATTCACATCCAAATCTGTGAATGCAAATGTATTCACAAAAAATTCTAAATACAAAAAAATCACAAAATAAGTTGTAAATTTTTTCATATTTAAGACAAATTAAAATCAAATTCACAATGATTAGATGAAAATTTACATGAATAGTGAGTTCGTACGCATTTTGAGAGAAAACATTGCCTCGAGGCAAAGAAATTTTTGTACAAAACTTTTTGTGCGAAAATTCCTTTGCCTCAACACAATGTTTTCTCTCAAAATACATAAGAACTCACTTGTGGTGTAAATTTTAATATAATTGTCGTGAATTCGATTTTAATTTTCTTCAACTTGAGGAAATTCGCAACTCATTTTGTGAATTTTTTCATATTTATGATGTAATATTTGAAACTCACAACTTTTTTTGCAAAAATTTATTTGCCTCGACGCAATGTTTTCTCTCGAAATACGTAAGAACTCACGTTTGGTGTAAATTTTAATCTAATCATTGTGAATTTAATTTTAATTTGTCTTCAATACGAAAAAATTCTCAACTTATTTCGTGAACTTTTTTGTATTGACAATTTTTTGTGAATATTCACAATTTTTTTCTGTGAATTTATTTGTATGTTCAGAATATTTGTGAATACAATTGTATTTGTATGGATGCATGTGAATACAAATAATTGAAGTATGAATAAATATTTCACTAATAGGCATTTGTAAATCACCCTGCAAATACGTCGATTTAATAGTGGAAGGGAGTGAAGACTTAAAAAAATATATTTATAGCATTTGGTAATATACGAGGTTTCAGAAACGACGTGTCCTGTTTTTAACTATCTGTTTAAATCTTACCCTTTTAGAATCTGTGAAAAAATAATAAAAAAAGAATGCCAAGTAATGAAAACATATTTGAATTCACTCCTCTTTGAACTGGCGCAGAACGAAAAAAAGATTTCTCTCCTTTCACAAAGATATGGAATTCCCTTTAAAAACTTTTAAAATGGAAAAAAAGAATGCCAAGTAACAAAATAGCCCTGAAAACATTATTGCCTGTTTGACCATGTACAAAAATCTGACTTATCTTGAAATATTTTTAAATTTTATTTAACGAATTCTTTTATTACATTTTTTAAATTAAATTTCACAAAAAAAGTGAAATAACTTTTTATAAAATAGCCAAGCAAGTTTACTAAAAACGTAAATATTTCATTTTTATTTTAAACATCACATTACTATTATAACAAAAAATTGGTATGACCATTATATAAAAATACAATGTATTTACCACATAAGTACACTGGAAATGCTATGCAACGACTTGGCGTGCATGGTTAAGAAAAAAGCTTGGCGAAAGATTTTGTATTTTCAACTACTTAACTCTCAGGTTGGAAAAACATAGACTGCTGATATTTTTTATGCAACTGGAAATCAAATTTTATGATCCCGCAAAGTATGGATCAAATCAGTGATGTTCCCCTAGACGACACGATACGTTAAATCTTTTTTTTATGCATAATTTAATATGATATATAAAAGTATATACTTTCTCCTCTATCAGACAACTTTATACATTACATGAAATTTATTTCGTATATACTTGTGTGTATTGATCTGTCTTTTTGTGTATTGTATCCGTTTCTAAGCCACAGCATCGGCAAGTTTAAAGGTCGAATTACGGTGCCGTCCTCTTGCTGTTGAAAAACGAAATATCTGAGTACCTCTCCTGATACTCATTGCGCTATATTCGATAGTTTTTCCGAGTACAGTCGAATATTTGTCAATAGTGAACATAACGTCACTCTGACACGGTCACGTGAATTGTGTGGACCGATATATACACGGATAACACTATACACCAATGTTATCTTGTCCGAATCACACTAGCGCAAGGTGCGGGAAATCGCATTGCTAATAACACTGGCAGTTGATGCGATGTTACAGGTTATATATATGTAGGAAACACGGCGGGGGAGGAGCAGATGGTTGGTCGAGACACTCAAGCAAACTAAACCGAACCTTTATTTATAAGAATGAAATTATACATTTATAACCTCGCCCCGAACGCGCGTACAATCGGACCTCTTCGGCTCTTCCACGATCGCACGACGCCGGCTCACAAAATCGACTCTCTCAATCGATCCTTCTCACGGTCGTCTACCGACTGCCTGAATCGGCGTAATTTTCCGCGCTCACCGCGTGGCTACGAAACTTACTCTCGCGACTAACGACACCTGACGAGTTCTGGGAAAAACTCTCTACACCCCGCCCTCCTGGACGGGCATTCGTCCCCGAATGTCCTCGCCTACGGAGCTATTCTCGTCGTCGTCATGTTCGTCTTCGTCCTCCGACGCGCTATCACTGGTCTCGACGACCCACGGCTTCATGTACTCAGCCGACGTGGAAGTTCTTTGGGGACCCTCGCCCTCGCCGACTTTCTGAACTAGGTACCGCTGATTACGAAGTACCTTCCAGACTTCGTAGGGACCGAGATACTTATGGGCGACCTTCAGTCCTGGACCTTGTTGTGTGCGTTTGATGGCTACCAAATCGCGTTCGCAGTAACTCCTCGCTTCTCGTCTCTTCCTATTGAAAGTCCTCTTATTCTCGCGCTGAATCTTCAATATGTTTTCGCTCGCCTGTGCTCGAAGTTCATCTCGGGTCTCTTGAACAGAAGCAATTTCCTCCGCTGCTAACAACTCTCGAATGTCTTGATACTCGTTTAATCGCGGGTGTGTTCCAAAAAGAAGATGAAACGGTGAGGTACCGATACTGCGATGAGTGGTTGCGTTCAGGCACTGCTGCGCGACGTCTAGGTGCTTGTACCACTCACTTGGCTTCGGTGCCGCTAATTTCGTCAATAGCGGAATAAGAGTTCTGTTGAGACGCTCGACTTGGCCATTAGCCCTGGGAACTCCTGTGGTAATCAAGGAATGCCCTATACCCTCGCTCCGACAGTACTCTCTGAAATCGTTCGACGTAAACGCTGATCCTCGGTCGGAAATAATTCGTCGTGGGTTACAGAAAATCGCGGCTTGTTTTCTCAACCGCGCTAAGGTCTCCGCCGTGCTCGTAGATTTTGTAGCATATAGCCAAACAAATTTGGAAAACGCGTCGACCACCGCGAGGATGTGCTGATACGACTTCTTCGTCGAGGGCAATGGTCCAAGATAATCGACGTGCATTGTGTCCAAAGGGACACTCCCTTTCTCGATCGGGTTCAGCAGACCCTCTTGTTTTCCCTGCTTCCTCTCGGCTAGTATGCACGGAACGCAGTTCCGCACAACTCTCTTAACCTTTTCTCGCAGGTTGGGGATCCAGTACTCGGTGCGCACACAGGCTTCGGTTTTCCCAACACCGAAATGACCTCGCTCGTGCACTCTTCTTACGATTTGCGTCTGCATCCTTCTGGGTACGACCAGCCGGATATCTCCGCCGGACTCTCTGTAAAGCAAGTTGCCGCGAATTAGGTAATCTTTCGTCTCATTCCGCAGAACCGAATCTCGAAGTCTCTTGGTTTCGTCGTCGTCGTTTTGAGCATTCCGTATGCGAGCGGCCACCCCGGCTTCCGGTTCGCCGATTGCAAAGCACATTGGAAGCGGGTTTCGACTAAGAGCATCGACGTGGGCCATATTTTTCCCCGGTCGGTGCTCGATCGTATACTGGAACTCCTCCAGAAGTAGCGCCCATCGCGCAACGCGCACGCAAAGGTCTTTCTTACGCATAGTAAGGGTGAACGCACGGCAATCGGTGACTATATTAAACGATATCCCTAACAAATACACGCGGTACTTTTTCAGCGCTTTGATTATTGCTAGGACCTCTAATTCGTAGCTGGTGTAATTGGCTTCAGCTGGGGTCGTTTTTCCGCTAGAATAATACACCGGATGAAAGTTTCGGTCCTCAGAATTTCGCTGGAGCAAAATCGCACCATAGCCCTGTACAGAAGCATCCGTATGGAGCTCTGTTTCTGCTCCAACTCGATACAGATTTAAGATAGGCTTTTCGCTTAGCATCACCTTAAGTCTCACGAACGCGTCTCTCTCCGCAGCTCCAAAGTGGAACCTGGCATTCGCACGCAATAAGTTTGTCAACGGCCGGGCAATCGTGGAATAACCGGGTATGAATTTGCGAAAATACCCACTTAGCCCAAGGAAACTTTGTACCCGTTTGACAGTCGTGGGCTCAGGGAATCGTCGAACTGCGTCGGTTTTGTGATCCGAAGGTCGAACACGACCATTGTTTATCACGTGCCCGAGAAATTCTACCGTGGTTTGCAAGAAGCAACACTTTCGCCAATTTATAATTAATCCTGCTTCGCTCGCAGTCGTCAAAACTCGCTTTAGGTTCGCGATACCGCCCTTGACGTCGTCGGATGGAACAATGAGGTCGTCCATGTAGGCCAGCACGATTCCCTTCCGCATGAGATCCCTGAACACCGTGTTCACGAATCGCTGGAACACCGCCGGCGAGTTGCAGAGACCAAATGGTACCCGTAGGAACTCGAAATGGCCGTCTGGCACAATAAAGGCCGTATACTTTCGACTCGAATTTTCCATTCGAACGTGGAAAAATCCGTTTTCCAGATCGAGGGTGCTGAAAACTCGCGCGCTTTGCAGCAAATCGAGCTGATCCTCGATTATCGGTAAAGGATACCTCTCCTTGACAATTTTTTTGTTCACGCGGCGATAGTCTACGCACAATCGAAATGAGTCATCTCGTTTTCGAACAAGCACTACCGGACTAGCGTAATCGGATGTAGAAGGTTGCGCTACCCCTCCCACGATCCACTTGTCGATTTGTGCATTAACTATCTCTCTCTCGTTTGCCGTCAACCGCCTCGCGGGCTGATACACCGGCTCTTCATCTTTTAACACAAGTTTCATTTTTACATCTGGCTCGCGATTCTTGTTCGGCTTATAGTCGTTCACGATGTTCTCTATCGCTTTGCGCTGGTCGGGATCTTTTACGTGCGCGACGTCCACGAGGTTTATTTCGCGCGTTTCACTATCGGTTACATCTATTTTAAATATTTCCGGCACAACGTCTTCGCCCACCGCAACGTCGCGCTTTATTTCCGTTAGCGGACTGATGGTTACGTCGTCGCCTCTCAGACGAGTGTCTACCCCGCCCAGGAAGTTTTTTCCTATCAATATTTTTTGTCTAAGGATCGTATCTGAGACGACTTGAACGCGAATCGGGTACGTGTGTCCATCTACCGTGATTTTCCCCTCGAACTCTCCCAACGTCGGATTGTCGGTCGAGCCCACGCCATCGAATCTCAAATCACCCGACTGTAATTTCGGTGAACCCAGCTTAATATACTCGTCCGCCCGAATCAAACTAAAATCACTTCCCGAATCTATTAATGCTTCGATATTACGACCGTCGAGTAGAATATTTTTGAGGTATTTGCGACGCGCGACACCTACTACTGCATAACTCTCTTTACCTGCGGCTGAACCTTTCGGACATTTTGGCGCGACGTGTCCCCGTTCTCTACATCTAAAGCACTTGGGACCCTGGCTTTTGGTTGGACAGTTCTGACTCAAGTGGTCGCGCTCGCCGCAATTGTAGCACCTCACTGGAGTAGTCGCGGGTTTCTTCTTTTCGTCGTCGCCGCTCGTTGACTTTTTCCCTTCGCTGTTACCCGTCGTACTCTTGAATTGGCCGCTTCGTTTGTCCGTCCTTGTTGAACTCGATGTGCCTCGATCTCGAATCGTCACCTTCTCGAAAGCTTCCAGAAGCCCGTCAGTCGTCGCAAACCGCTGGATGCGCGCCTGGTTTCTCAACGTTTCATCGGGGATGCCTTCGATGATATACTCGAGTAATTCGTCTCCTTCTATTGGGACGCGGTTCCCCAAAATCGCTTTATCGTGAAAGTATTCGTGGAACGTCTCATCCCTTCTCCAACCTCGTTCTTCGAATTTCTTTCTCGTCGCCATTTTATTCTGTCGATGCCCAAACATGGCTTTCAACTCAACTAGAAGAGTGTCAAACGACATCGCGATGTATTCGGGTTTTGAATGCAGCCACTCGAGCGCTTTTCCTTTCAGCCGCATACCAACTAATATTTTCGCCATGTCATCTTCCACTTGATACGTTGCCTTGAGTAGTTTGATCTGCTTCTCCCACAGATCGTACTCGCTTGGTTTGCCGTCGTAATTGTTAAGTAAATCTGCGATTACCGTCACATTTATTCGTCGCTGGTGGACCTGGCCTGCGATGCCATCTGCGCCACCGTCACCGATAGGCTGTGCTTGGTGTATGAGCTGTCCTCTGCGCATGATCTCTATTTCACGACGCGCCAACGCCAGCTCACGCTCGGCCAACTCCTTCTCTTTCTTGTAGATGTCCAATTGCCGCTGCTGCTGGTTCATTGATGTTTGCGTGTTTGATCCCCCGACTGCCTCATCACTATCATCCAGCGACGCGTCCATCCACAATCCATCGGGATCCACTTCCATTAAACGGGAAATCAACTCGGCTTTTGTTCCCGCACTCGCTATACCGCGAGCTACTAAGAGCTCTTTCAGTGTAGCTACCGAGAATTTGTTTGGGTCTTTCATCATGTTTACTTCCCGTCGCCTATTTTATTTTCACGCGAAACTCGGAGTTCGATATTCGCACCGTCTCAATCAATTCGTCACGAAAACCCGTGTTTTTTTTTGTGTCTCTGTGTTTACTCGCGAGCACCTAGCCTCGCTTGTGGGGCACGATCACACAGCCGCCTCGTCTCGATACACGCACGAAAACGTCTCAATGTTCGTCTCAACACTCACGAAAACGTCTCTAGTTCGTCTCAACTCTCACGAAAACGTCTCTAGTTCGTCTCAACTCTCACGAAAACGTCTCGAGTTTAAGTATCTTCGACCATCACCTTAACCGCCGCGTGGTCGAAAGTCTAGTTGTCTGATCCCGGTTGAGCCCCCAGTTGTAGGAAACACGGCGGGGGAGGAGCAGATGGTTGGTCGAGACACTCAAGCAAACTAAACCGAACCTTTATTTATAAGAATGAAATTATACATTTATAACCTCGCCCCGAACGCGCGTACAATCGGACCTCTTCGGCTCTTCCACGATCGCACGACGCCGGCTCACAAAATCGACTCTCTCAATCGATCCTTCTCACGGTCGTCTACCGACTGCCTTAATCGGCGTAAGTTTCCGCGCTCACCGCGTGGCTACGAAACTTACTCTCGCGACTAACGACACCTGACGAGTTCTGGGAAAAACTCTCTACATATATATATATATATATATATATATATATATATATATATATATATATATATATATATATATATATAACCTGTAACATCGCATCAACTGCCAGTGTTATTAGCAATATATATATATTGTAATGTCGGTTTGGGGAAGATTGTAGATTTTTTTAATTAAAAGGAGTGACTGACTCGCTACAGAACACGGTTGTAGGATGAATCAACTCGGTGTACACGAAGTTGAGCTACTTGAACTACGTTTATTCAACTGACAGAGATTCGGCGTCTTACAAATTTGGTGGCTTACTACTCGCTTAGCCTAGAACGGAGGCAACTTATAGGGCTGGAGCGTGGGAAATCGAGAATAGTGGGAGGAAGGGCCTACGTGAGGTTTGGGGCGTTATTCGGGAATCTTCTAGAGGGATGAGGCTATGAGAGGGTTTTCTGAGAATTCAGAAAACCAGTATTTGACTATTCCATTCGGGACCTCGATTGGGCGGAAGACATAAATTTGGAGAAGCCTCGACGATTGTCCGAATGCAGCTGCATCGAGCGATGGTGACAAAGATGTACACGGGAAAAATGTTAGGATCCTTCTAATGTTTGTGTAGGAGTTTTCGTCGGAATGTCGGTGGATGAGACGGAGGTGATGAAATTCGAGGACCGTGGGAAAGGAAAAAGGAAAAAATTCCTAGCCTATATTACAATATATATATATTGTTACGTCCCAGGTTTGTGCTCTATACAAGGGCACAGGATGTAACCTCGTTTTGAACTAATTGAATGGAAGCTCCACTTTTGGGCCTGTAGGCACGGACCGGGGATAGGAGCACACTGTGCTGGCGACCATTTATCTTATATTAGTTATTAAACACTTCACCTACCTTGCCGGTGTCTATTAAGGAATAGATTTCCTCCTTAGGCGGAAGTTTTGTTGGTGAAGCGTCGACAGGCCGCAGTCTTCCGTCGGACCGTGGTCGCCCTTGTGTTTCTCTCCGACTAGTTGACGGAGAGTCTGCTACCTCGGAACTTGGAAGGGTCGTCAAAATAACGCTGGCACTTCTCAGTGTTTAGGTTTTAAAGATGTTTAACTTATATTTTACGATTGAATTAAAAGTGATACAACAAAATTTGAACAATGATTATTGAAATAGCCGGGTCTCCCTTTGAGGGGACTCCGGTGAGAGAGACTGGAAGAGCTCTTTAGAGCCGCACACGAAAGACTGACAATCAGGGACCTTGGTCCCTTTTGATTATTCATTTGCGGGTGGGTCAAATCGCTGATGTCGTAGAATTAGCTTTGTTACTGCGTTCCCACAGGCGCGATCTTTCTGACGCGCTTTACTCGGCATATCTCCGCTGCCCGGGACTTCGGTAACGCATACCTCCGATAGCCCGGGTCTCTGGTAACCCGCGAGTCTCGCGATAACGATACACTTTCTGTACTCTCTTAATAGGAATTTAATGTTCGTTAAAATTTTAATACACTGGGTTGAGCCAGGACGTAACTATATATATATATATATATATATATATATATATATATATATATATATATATATATATATATATATTGTGACGTGATTTTTGACCCACGTCACAGAAATGCTACCGATGATCAAGATATGCTCTCGATGCCCGGGTTGCGACCCATCCGTCCGTGTTAAGGGTCCTTTCTCTAGAATGTTTGTGTTGTTACGTTTGAGGTTTTGGGTTGAGTTTCCGTTTTGGTTAGGTTGGCGTGCGGAACTCGGTCGAGCGGCGTGTGGCTCGACGTACCGAGCAATCCGGACCGAGGGATGCACCCAGTGAGGCCTCTCGGGGAATCGCACGGTGACCCGGGGATGCGATTTCCGAGAGCCTCCACGTTACCGATGAGAAAAGGTCCCAATTTGTTACCGTTCCGTTTTCGGGGTACCTCGGGCAGAAAATATAGATTCCGAAAGGAATATTCTATCAGAATATTCCAACTCCCGAAGTAATATTTCAGCTCTCGATATTATACGAGATAAAGTTCTCGCTTGAACCGGCGATTTCGCATGGTCCGATGCCGCAAGCGTGTTGACATTTTTTCTGTTAATGCGCTCTGTCTCGCTCTCGCATAACCCTTCGCACGCCGGCCTTGGCCGCGCGAGGTACAGAGTTGCTAATGAATCTTCGCGCGAGACGGTTGTCTCCAAAATCGCGATCGCTCCCGATTTTCCGGCTATCGTAACAGAGTCACTACCGAACCTTCGCGTGAGACGGTTGTCTCCAAGATCGCAATCGCTCCCGATTTTTAGAAATATCGTGAGAGAGTTGTCGGTGAGACGTCGCGATGGAGAGACATGTCGTGTTTCTCTCGCGCCCGTGACGTCGCGCTCTCGGTCTCGCGCTAGAGGCACGCCGTCGTGCTCTCTCGTTCACGTTCGGGTGACGTTTACGCGTGCATTTTGTGTTCGCGATTAAGTTTCGTCTCCGTAAAAAGTTCCCGGGTGGTTAAGCCACTGGCTCCCGCACAATAAAATAAAACCATTGTTTTATTTTATTAGTGATGTTACCGGTGTCGCGTAAGTGACAGATCCCGTGATCGTTCACGCTACTTCCCAGTGAATCCCGACCCCTCCACCACAACCCACAGCCTGAGCGGCCGTGCAGTACCGCAACCGTCCTCCCTCGTGCAAGTGCATCCAGATTAGTCCGGTTAAACGATTCCGGCGATACAAAAATCGAGGAGGTCTCCAGACTCCGAACCCGGTTAGGATTCCGGGGGAAACCAAATATCAAGGAGTTCTCCAGCTCCGCTTGGTGGGTCGGGTTGGATCCCCCCGACCCCAGTTTAGTCCGGTTGAGACGTCCGGCGATAAAAAGTCTCTGGTGCACCGGGTACTGCGGATGCATGCGCGCGCGGTGGACGGCCGAAGGTGACGGTTTCTCGCACCAGATCCCGATTCGAGTTCTCGTTTCCGTTACCGTGGTTAGAGAAAAAATCGTCCGTCACAATATATATATATATATAATTGTTATTATTATTATGACGGGTATCGCGTGTTAACGTAGGCGGAGGAAGGGGGAAGGGGAAATGGACACTGGTTCAACACCAAATAAAATTCAAATATAATTTATTGTACAGAAATAAAGAAATTAAAGCTCGATACAAAAAGAAATATTAAGTGATAAATTACAAGAAAAACCAGAAAGACTAAATTTAGACTCGATATAAGAAAAGCTTCCGAACTAGAAAGAATATTAGCGTGACTTAAATTGAACGGGTTACTGGACACGCGAAGTCCCAACTCTATTTCTCTACCCGTTGAAATATTTTCTACTGTATAAATTTCGTAAATTTATGTTGGGCGCCAGCCTTTCTCGGGCAACGCCCTTAACGCGTACTGAATCTCGAAATAAACAGGAAAAAAAAACAAACGCGGCCTTCGGCCGGCAACCGTGAGACTCGATACGAAGGGAAATGGCGACGTCTCAGGGTATCTGGGACGGACGGGGTTCTCGAAAATGATGGCCACTTAACTTGGACCACGACTGTTTTAAACGTTATTTTATATTACTCAAGTTAATGCAATTAAACCTAAGATAGGAAAATTTTACTGACTCGTTCTGTCGCGCTCTGTTCTCGCGGGAATTGTTACCCGAGTCAGCCGACGGTCGTGCTACACGAGTCAGCCGCGGCTACGCGCGCGCGAGGGAAATTCCGCGAGGGACACCGGGGATCCGCCACGGACACCTTTTCACGCGTTATTCGCGATAATTAGTTATGACAATTCTCGGGCTAATGGCTCGAATCGCCTCGCACTGAATTTAATATTCCTTAATCTACTTTATACAGTTTTCGTTGCGACGCGCACGGAAAAGGGACGACGATCAGAACTGACTGGGGAGCGGTGAAGGGAACGAATTTAACGGTCGCCCGTGCGACAAGATTCGTTCGACAATCGATTCGTTTTCCGTTCTTTCCTTTCTCTAATTCCGGAATGCTCGGATTTCTCGGGCTTCGCTTTGCCTTTCGTTTTTCGCTCGGGACTTTTTCCTGGCGCTACCTCGCTTGGCCACGCTGCAGGACTTAATTGCGGAGCACGCCGGCCGGCTTTCTCGTTTCACCCAATCCCGTGCCAGACGACGGACCTCCTATCGATTTTGGATCTCGATCCTCGTGGCTCGTCCTGTCGCTCGATATCCTCCGTGACTCTTGTCCCTCCCGAGTCACTGAGCGCCCTAGTCGGTACGGCGCTCGCCAGCCATACCGCGCGAGAGCTACAGTTTCTCCTGACGCGCGGTAGGCCGGAGACTCGGGAGATGGCGGCAGGATGCTCCCGGGCGGCCAGTCCACTTTCCGCGTCGGTGGGAGATGGCGTTGGTGGATCTCGGAGTCGACGGCCGGACCGACGTGGTTGATGGATCTCCCCGTCGACAGTCCGCGTGATCGTGTCGCAATCTCGATAAGGGGGTGCAGGAAGGACGGGGAGAATAGTGTCGCGGCTCCTATACAAAGAAATCCTTAAAACTATCTTAAAATTAACAGTTAAATTTCCTCAATAAAGGTGCGGGGCGGAAACCGAGCCCGAGCGTGGTGACGCCGGCTTTTTCTCTATTTCCCTTGCGACGCAACATCACAATGTATATATATATATATTGTGTATCTTCCCGAGCTTTTTCTCTTAACCATTCACGCCAAGTCGTTGCACAGCATTTCTAGTGTACTTATGTGGTAAATACGTTGCAATTTTCTGTTATAATAGTAATGTGATTTTTAAAATAAAAATGAAATATTTAGGAAAATATTAGTTCTAAAGTTTAACAATTTTGTTTACGTTTTTAGTAAACTTGCTTGGCTATTTTATAAAAGGTTACTTCACTTTTTTTTACATTTCAATTGAACAAATATAATAAAAGAATGCGTTAAATAAAATTAAAAAATATTTAAGATAAATCAGAATTTTGTACATGGTCAAACAAGCAATAATCTTTTTCAGGTTGCATTTTGTTACTTGGCGTTCTTTTTTTACTTTTTAAAAGTTTTTAAAGAGTTAAGAACATATGCAAAGAAATCAATGAGAGTAACATGTTGTTGGTTAATGGCCTAGAAGCGACGATGAGGGATATTGCAAGGACGCTCGATGCGAAACTTTACAAGACTGGGTGATCCGTAATTCACACATCATTGCTGAACTGGATGCACTACTGAAGACTGGAAATGGATGAGAAAAAGAACGCTTTCGTGCGGGAGCTACACAAACCTGCTCGCAGTAACTATCCGCGTCGGCATGGGGACTTCCGTGGTTTGGATGAGACCTGGCAAGCTGATCTCGTCAATATGTCATCGTACGCACATCAAAAGGTCAAACATAATTTTCTCCTAACCGTCATTGATACTTTCTCAAAATTTGCCTGGGCCGTACCGATGCGGAGTAAGAATAGTTAAGATGCAGCAACCGCACTGGAGTCGATACTCGTGAAGGGACGCATACCGCAGAAGTTACATGTTAATCAGGGAAAATAGTTTTATAATTGTGACTTTAAAACCCTAATGAAAAGTACAATATCCACATGTACTCAACATATAGCAATTAAAAGCATCCATTAGCGAGCATTTAAATCGTACATTGAAAAATAATATGTGCATGCAATTGAGTCTTCGTGGTAATTATACGTGGATCGATATAGTTGGTAACCTAGCCGAGTATAATGATTCTGTGAACCGCACGATTAAGATGAAACCGAGAAATATCAACGCTGGAAATGAGAAACAGCTACTATAACATGTTTATCATAAGACTCCATTGAAAAAGTTATCGACATAAAAATTAAAAATTGGCGATGAAGTAATAGATAAAAGATAAATATTCACCATATATAGAGTAAAAACACGAAACCTGTAACATTCCACCTCAAGGACTATGACGATAAACCCATTGCAGGTGGTTTCTACGATCAGGAGCTACTTAAATTTCAACATCCTGATATTTATCTCATTGAAAACGTATTGAAAAAGCGTGATAATCTAATGTTTGTAAAATGGTTGGGTTTCGATAGCACCCACAATGGTTGGATAAGCAAATCTGATTTGTGGTAAACAATAAAAATGTTTTAAATTTTATTACTCTTCTCTCTCTCTCTCTCTCTACTCATTTTAGATGACGAGGCCTTTGTCTCGCAAAGGGTCGACCATCCACTTCAGCGCCATATGTGTTTTCTCGCTTAGGCAGCTTTCTCTTTTTCACTCTTCCAACCTGTCTCTCTCACAAAAGTGTGTCAGGAAGGTGTGGGGAAAAAATGTGATATCGCAAATAACAATGGGTTTTTCTTAATTTTTTCAGTTGAAAAATTGATAACCAGATTCATTATTTACATAACAATTATTTACAATCGATTATTTATAGAACATTTACAAAAATACATGTTCCACCAATATTTTCATCTTTCATTATTACCACCATTATTTTCATCTTTCATTAGTCCAGGGACTTTTTTGTTGACAAGCGGTATACCATATCCATCGACCGCGGGATAGTCGCCTGTATCGAAACGATGGATGTTGCGCTTTATGTCGTCACACACATCCTCACACTCAATGTTGTATATGTGGCTATCCGAAGCGGTGGACAACACTGTACATTTGTCTTTATACAGAAGTACCATGTACTCATGATGAAAGTCATATAAACATGTCTTCGATATGTCGCGTATGCACATACCTTATATTGGCTTATTGAATTTCACCTCCAGTTTGCGTAATTCGACAGGAATAAGGTTTTCTGGAGAAAAAACGCTCCGGCTATGAAAAGTTGGTTTTGCGATCATTGCCTCTGCACCGTACCAGCCCTCCCACCGTGTCAAAAGCTTAATGTCTACTACATGATTGCGCATATTTTCCAGTTTTCCAAAACACTGCATTGTTCATCAATTTATAGAGATTTAAAAAAAATGTATTCTTCGCTTAGGTTCGGAACTGTGTATTGAGCTCAATATCTGTTCGTAGCCAGGGTGATTAGGAGAGCTGCAGTGTTCGGTGATTTTTTAATTTTAAGACCATAGCGTACACTCTGCTGCAGATTGCGATAATGTATAACATACCGTTCTTTGTTATTTATCGTATAGACATTCTGGGTACTCTAGGTCAACCTCAAGAATGTAGCCTGCCGGGGAATCTAGCGCGATCGATCATAAATCGAATGTTGATACGAGATCGATCCATCAGAAATCAGCATAGGGCAATGATCGACACATTGCCCATCCATACAAATTATTTACATCGAAATACATCAAGTATGATGAAGACTTTGAAGGATCGAACCCTTCCATGTACTTGTTATTGGCATGCGCGTACCTGTTTGAGCATTGACTCAGACCACCGCGTATACCCCGCTCAACAAATAAGACCATGTGAACGTCGTTGAGCAATTCGTAGTTAATGTTTGTATGCTTTAACATTGCATCCCAGATGCATCCGGGAAGAATAAAGTAATACGCGGGGTCGAGCCTGTAACTTTCGATACATGTATTACGAAAGTTCTCAAAAACATCGGCCAGTAACAAAACATCGGTCTTCAGGTATAAGTCGCTATATTCACCTAACGTTTAAATCGAAAATCGATCCCATATATTCTCGGCATGGGCGTATTCATTCTCACTTCTAGTGTCGCCGGTCAAGTTGCTGTAAAATGCATCTCGTGGTGGTAGGTGGCAGTTATCCAATCGGTTTACGCTATGAATATATTCATAGGGACAGACACCCCTGCGAGTTAATAGGATAAAATTGTCCGCCGTTATTCCATGAAATTACGACGGCGAAATTTTGAGTTTGTCTGTTGTCAAAAATGATGCCAGTTTATCCACACTTGCATTGAGGAATTTGTATGAATCGATGAATCATAATTGAATCTGATGTTGTAAGTTGTCTGCGGTTTGAACTGTTTTTGTTAAAGAAACGTATTTCTCCTTTGTTATGGGAAGCACGTCGGTTTTCCCTTCGAACGCTGTGGCTACTTCCTTGATGATGAAATGAGCGTCATAAGCAGACAAATTATGTAAAACTACAGGAATGAAAAACGACTGCTATATTTCAATCTGCAATTAGCGCGAGCGGGGCCTCTATAAAGTCCAGTCAGATGACAATGATCGCCAACATGTATGTCGTTTTCGGCAAATGGTTTCTCACATATATGATACTGAGTAACGCCTCGATATTGTGCCCATTCATCTGGTGTTAGAGGTATCATGCAAACATTAGCAGATAAAATATCCTTGATGCGCGAAGCTACATTTTTACGGTTGTCAACGAACCATGGAACGCAGTCGGCACTGCGACGCGAGTGGTATTCTGATAATGAATTGTCATACGGACAGTGTACATAGTACCCAATGCTAAGCACTTCATGATGCTAATATATGTTTTTGTCGGCAACCTTTTCCAGAACACACTCGAGATCGGCGTAAATCACGAAAGGAAGTCGCTCTTTTCGATGAAAGTTTTTGAATGTCAACCATTTGTCCATTGCAGCAGGTTATCGAATGGCGCAATCATTTAATTTTCCGCAATCCGCCTCGTGTAATTGCAATTTATCCTCCGTGCGAGAGTAGTGCAAATATCTGTAACAAAACGGTCAAACCATTTTAAACCAACCAACCATTTCAAACCAACATGGGACCAAATTGTCCCATGTTGTGGTGCAAAGAATCCTCCACGTACAACAAATTGATGTTTTTATCCAGCTTTTGGTTGCATATTCGAATCGGGACGATGTTTTCCTTTTCAGTTGTATATACAGTGATCGAAACTTTATTTTGCGATTCATTTTTTTTGTTTGATTGCGAGTCATTGGAAAAGCAATGCCCTGAAGTTGCATAGAATTAAGTTGCAGTTGAATAGTGTGAATATCATTTTTACTCGATGCACGTTCGTTTCCACTGGATGGATAGCAGCCACAACTGACCATGCGAAACATGCATTGTCTTTGGACTTTATATTCACCACCGCTTTCTTCGGGATTATTTCACGCGACAATGCAGTTTCACAGCCTGCACGCATTGGACTGTATTTATTTATATTCAAAGTTAAGCTCAATATCCGCGAAAATGCCTACCCGGTATCACGTTTTTCAAATTTTTCGAGGGATGTTAGAGTTGGCGCGACAACTCGTTGTGTATACCACTCACGTAAATCAGATATGGTAAAAATTTCAAAGTTTTTCGTGTTGATACTTTTATTTGCACGTTTGTCACCTGCCTCAAATTCACCATTAAAAACTGTATTCACTTTTACACTTGAGTGTTTATTAGTAATGTCTTGCACATGTAAAAGCATCACATCACATGCGTCTCCGAGAAACTGATGAGGTTTAATATGGTCGTTGTTGATGACGCAGCCAGTCAGGGCACGATTTTCGAACGCCATATCAATCCTTCGCCAGATCAAATCGCGATCACTGTGTCCCGTGCCCGCATGGACAAATCGTCTGCGTAGAACATATTTAAAAACTTCTAAGCGAGCGATTCGTGCTACCAATGATTGCTGAGTTCCGAGCGATAATCGCGGTCGCTTAATTCGGCTTTGCGTTTCCAGCGACTTTGTACATTGATTACATTGTTGCTCCCACACTATATACTTTTTCGCCGAATTTATAAGTGTGGCTTGATCGTGCAGATTTTGTTCTAATTGTTGAAAGTTGAATTGTAAAACGAAGGTTTCAAGAGATGATGCTAGCAAAGTGACGGCTCAATTCAAAGTGTAAGGCTTTGGGTGATAGAAGTCGTTATCATTCGAAAAAATGATATTCTGTCTTTCTCCTCTACCGTAGAAGTGCGATATACCACCTCATCACAGTTTTTCTGATATTACAATGTTATACGAATGGTGGGGAAGCGAGGGAACAGGATGAAGATCTGGGCTGTTTATACAAAAACTTATACTGAGACACCCATACACTTTGTCGAATGCCCGGCACATGCAAATACCTCAACCTTATTCCTTTGAAAAGAAAAGAAGGGCCGGATGCAATGAATTATTTGAAACCTAGCATTACAGATGCGTTCATTTGCCGAGGGTATATCATAGACGCAGTCATTTCACGCGTGTGTCTGCATGGTGAAAATTAACTTTCACATTTGTCTGGAAAAATGATTTATCTGTATCAACACTCCGCCTTAGTAAAGCGACGCATAGTCTACGATGCCTCTTGGCTGCCGGCGACCTCTTGCCCCGCGCCAACAACCGTTATCTCCTCCACATGGGCCCTATGGCTTCGAGAATCATCTCCCTAACCGTTGCCTCATCTATGAAGGTTTCCCTCCTCGCGGACGCGTGACGTCACTCGCTGGCCTCTCCCCCCCCCCCCGCACCGCTTTCCGCGAGCCGCAAATCCCCCTCCCTCAATTCCCCAAAACGGCCCAAGAGATCGCCAGACATCCAATCCCCCTCTCCATAGACTCCTTAACACACACTCCCCCCACCACCCACGCCCCTCGTCGCCCACTTCCCCCACCACCCACTCCCCCTCCCCGTAGTCGACCGACTTCCCCCACCACATGGCCAAACCCCTCCCTTCGGCTTTCCCCTCCACATTTGGTCCAGAACAACCCTAGCTCTACTACTCTAAAGCTTCTGGCTACTTCTTCCATGTGTCTTTATGTGCTCTGAAACTCTCTAGTATGCTGTATAAATAGCGAGAACAAAACCAGTCATGAATGAATGAGAGGTCAGGCTACTGTAACGTCGTTAGGTTCACTGCCGATCAAAAATCTTATTTCGTGCGTCCGCAGTTTCTGGCTCCGTCTGACATTAGTTCTATCGAGTACTAAATATCGCTAGTAGTTGAAAAAAAAAATAGTTTCAATAAATCGGCAGAGAAGGAGATAGATTAGAAATCAAATTTTGTACTGTACACCTCATAGCAAAAAAAATGCGTGTCTGAATATTCTCCCGACTTTTTAGGTCAATTTGTATGCGTACTAGAACTCTCCAGAAATTCTGAAAAAATACTGGACAACAATAAATTGTCCAGGCATCAGAGGTGAGACTTCCCGATCGTTGCATGGTACAGATTTAACAAAAAAGATATTTTATTTGTGTCTGAAGCTTCTAGTTACTCCTCACATGTTTTTCTATGGGCGAGAACTTTGTGGTACCGTAAAAAATATAAGGCAACAATAGGTTATCAAGGAAGGACAGATGACATTGCTCGATTATTCTACCGTACAACTTTAATGAAAAACATTATTTTGCGCCTCTCAAGCTTATGGCTACTTCTCTGTTATCGGTTTGTATGTACTGTAACTCTCTAGTACTGTAGAGAAGTGCTGCTCTATTGTTGTGTGCGTGGGAGGGGGGGGGGGGGGCTTGAATAAAAAAACATGTTCTTGTATCTGAAGCTTTTGGCTACTTCTCACATACGACTTAATGTGTAAGACAACTTGCCAGTATTCCAAAAACAAATATTGGACAACAGTGAATCGGCACGGGATGATAAATCATACTGGTCATCTGTCGTATGGAATACTTTCCAAAAATAAATCATTCGGTATTTCTGAAGTTTGTGGCTACTTCTTCCATGTGTCTCCATGTGTACTCAAACTCTCTAGTACGCTAAATGAATCATTAGACAACAATCAGTCAACAAGGGATGAGAGGTTAGACTGCTGTACCGTCGTGTGATGCACTTCCGGGCAAAAAAATTATTTCGTGCATCCGAAATGTTCGGTTCCTTCTGACATCTGTTCTTTCGTGTTCTAAATGTCTCTAGTAGTTAAAAAAAATATTAGTCTGAATAAATCAGCAGAGAGGGAGATAGAACAACAATTCAATGTTGTATGGTACAGGTTTAATAAAGAAAATCAAATTCCCGTGTCTAAAGCTTCTAGTTACTTTTCACATATGTTGTTATATGTACGAGACTTTCTTCGTACTGTAAACAAATATAAGACAACAATGAATCATCAACGGATGACAGGTGACACTGCTCGATTGTTCTGCGGTACAAATTCCATGGAAAAAATTATTTCGCGCCTCTCAAGCTTATGACTACTTCTCAGCCATCATTCTGTGTGTACTGTAACTCTCAAGTACTGTAAAGAAGTGCCAGACAACGAGAAGTGATCAAGGGAGGAATGGTACCACTCCTCGATTGTTGTGGGGTGGAGCTTGAATACAAAAAATGATTTCGTGTATCTGAAGCTTTTGGCTACTTCTCATATACGTATTTATGTGTAGGAGAACTCGCCAGTATTTCAAAAACAAATATTGGACAACAATGACCCGGCGAGGGATGAGAAATCACAGTGCTCGACTGGTCTATGGAACACGGTCCAGAAAAATATCATTCTTGATTTCTAAATCTTCTGGCTACTTCTTCCATGTGTTTTTATGTGTACTGAAACTCTTTCGTATGCTAAATAAGTCGGTAGACAACAACCACTGATAAGAGGTGAGTATGGTACACTTTCGAACACAGGTATTTTTTCGTGTGTCCGAAGTTTCTGGCAATTTCTGATATTCTTTTTTTCATGTACCAAAAGTAGCTAGTAGTTGAAAAAAATACTAATCTCTATAAGTCGGCAGAGAAAGAGATATATAAAATATCGAACGGTGTAATGAACACCTCGCAGCGAAAAAAAATTGCGTGTGTCAGAATTTTCTGGCCCGTACGACATTCATCTTCCACGTTACACTCGCACTCTCCAACGCCTATCATCGTAACGTCAGCCACGACCCGACATCTCTCGGTGACTTCTGCAACCTCATGACAGCCACGTCAAGAAGATAGCGGCGAATGCTCCAACGCCCACTCTGTTCTCCGTTCGGCCAATCCAACTGCGCCGTTCCTCAGGGTTCAGCTTGAACTATCGTTGGAAATTGATTTTTTAATTTTGTTTTTTTAAATGGTACCATTTTTTTGAGGACCTCAACTGGGTCCTACGTGTTTGGAATCAAGTCCACTTTGCTTCTGTAAGCGCCGAATGCCATTTTTATTTTTACCCAGAAAAAAATTTTTTTTTGGTAAAATATACTTTTCCCTCATAGGAGCTATAGTTTTTTTTTTTCATAGAGTTCTCAAAAACCATTTGAAAAGCGCACCTTCGCCGTCCCAAAATGGCCGCGCAAGAATTTAAAAAAATTGGTGGCCCCTTCATAATTGTCACCCTGTGTGTGTGTAAATACAGGGTGTCCCATTTTAATCTTACACCTGAATTTTCTCGAAAAATATTGCTCGGACGAACTATTGTGTGGAACAAAACTTCTAGGGATTGAAGGGGGACGTGTGAAAAAAATTTATTTGAGGAGCCAAAATTCAAAATGGCAGCGTTACAAAGGCTGACATGTTTTTTTTTCAAACGGAAACATAACTTTTTTTATTGCCAAAAAATTTGTCAGCTGAAAACTAAAAACTTTTGTTGAACAAATTTTTTGATAAAGTTCATAGTTTTCAAGTGAAGAACATCATTTTCAATTATTTCAGATGTATCTCGGATTTGTGTGTGTGTGTGTGTGTGTGTGTGTGTGTGTCTCCCCGTTGTGTGTCTCCCCGTTCAAAAAATTATCGAACATACGATTAAAGTGGATAAATCGGAATTTAATCAGTGGAACAAACGAGCTAAGTCAGGCACGACAGTGCTATAGGAAGTGCTAGTGTCTGCTGACGTCACAGCTGCAACTTCCGAATGGTCGGCTGTCACAGGAAGTTGGTTCAGAGTCCGATGATACGCGGTCGAGCCGAGAGATCTGAATGTGTCCCTATCTAAGAACTTGATTCAAAATAATGGCAGTTTATAAAATGTTCGAGGATTACATGCACTGCAAATACGGTTTTCAATCTTTTGCGATTCGCTAACAACTTTTGGAATAAATGATTCTAGCAATACATTTTAGAGTAATTTGACGTGGAATTATTAATTTTTACCAAATACCACGAGATTTTTGTTTTTTAATGTTGCATAACTTATCTTCATATGTTGTAGTTACAGAATTTTTGAATATTATATGAAAAAGTCAAAAATAAACGGGTCGTATAATTTGGCAAAAAATAATAATTTCACGCGAAATTACTTTAAAATGTATTGATAGAATTGTTTATTCCGAAAGTTATTAGCGAATCGCAAATGATGAGGAATATTGTTTGCGGACCATGAAATCCGCAAACATTTTCGAAATTGACATTATTTCCCATAAAGTTAGCAATCTATCGATCAAGTTCAATCGATTATCTTAAACCTCAATCCATAAAGATATTTCAGGCACATTAATCCCGTGAAACTGGATCGTTTTCGTTTTTGCACTGCCAAACCAACAATTGTCGGTGGAAAAAATCTGAAAAAATCATGGTCGATCTTTAGTCCGTACTTCTACAGGAATAATAAGGTGGTTTTCTTCCTTATTTTCGATTTTTTTAAAAATAAATATTAAGTGAAGAAAATGATCTTGGGCGGTACGAAAACGACCCAGGTTTGCGAATCGCGGGTTAGCATTTGCTCCGCAATGGGTCAGATTGAGTCGAAAAATCTGACGATGCCGCGAGAACGACGCTAGGAGCATTATTTATTTAACAAAGATAAAATCGGTGCTCGCAATGGGTCCCGGAGCCTCAGTCGGACAATCCGGATATTACTGCCCCGAATTCGTCTCCGATTTTATCTTATTACCGGTCAGATTGGGTCGAGAAGTCTCACGATGCCGCGAGAACGACGCTAGGAGCATTGTTTATTTAACAAATATAAAATCGGTGCTCGGAATGGTTCCCGGGGCCTCGATCGGACATTCCCGATATTACTGCCCCGAATTCGTCTCCGATTTTATCCTGCTTCCGGTCAGATTGGGTCGAGAAGTCTGACGATGCCGCGAGAACGACGCTAGGAGCATTGTTTATTTAACAAATATAAAATCAGTGCTCGGAATGGTTCCCGGGGCCTCGATCGGACATTCCCGATATTACTGCCCCGAATTCGTCTTCGATTTTATCCTACTTCCGGTCAGATTGGGTCGAGAAGTCTGACGATGCCGCGAGAACGACGCTAGGAGCATTGTTTATTTAACAAATATAAAATCGGTGCTCGGAATGGTTCCCGGGGCCTCGATCGGACATTCCCGATATTACCACCCCGAATTCGTCTCCGCTCAATTCATGTTTTTCTTTTGTCACCGTCTCCAACGTGAATAAGCTCAATTCATCCTCTTCTCCTTCACCGTCTCCAACATGAATTGAGCTAATTTCATGTCGGAGACGGTGACAGTAGAACGAGTTTTTCCCGATACATTTGTTATTGTCATCGTGATGGCTTCGGGCGCTCTGTCGTATACAAATCTGGAAACCAAAAAAAAATCATAAAAATCTTCTCTAGAACGACGAAATCTTAGGACGTGTTGTAATCGGTCTTTGCGAGTATCAGGATGCAGGTGACAAAGGAATTTCGGCAACAACATTAAAAAAAATTTCAAGTTTCGTTTTC
The DNA here is from genome assembly GCA_964007375.1 of Ophion obscuratus. Lineage (NCBI taxonomy): Eukaryota > Metazoa > Arthropoda > Insecta > Hymenoptera > Ichneumonidae > Ophion > Ophion obscuratus. Next base: position 44,110,776 of record OZ023314.1, read on the forward strand.
GTGGCGTTACCCAGCAAAAAACGTCTCGATTATTTGAGAAACTTCGTGAACCGACATCGCAGCTCGATCATGAGTTTCACTGATGTCCACGAGATTCGGAGAGAACGGCCAGCAAGATCCAAATTGTAAGTAAATGTAAGATTTTATGTACACTTTGACTCCAGTATTAACGGGTCTTCTCACTTTAGACGCTAAAAAAAGGCTATTTTTTATAGGTTTATGTTATACATATTGATATAAAAGTTGTTACACTCATTAAATACACTTTAGACATTCATTTGAAAAAAAAAAAATATTTATTCAAGTCACTATTTATAGACGAACATGGTAGTTAAATGAATTTCCTCAAAAATCTGTAGGCCTGCGCTTTTTTTCGAAACAACAAAAAAAACGTGTTCTTTCCACCGTTTGTGGGAAAAAATAGAAAATATCAAAGTTTAAAAAAATCCTTGATATGCGCTATAGCTATAGGTGTAAAGAATATGTGGTCAAAATTTCATACGGATCGGTTCCGTAGTTTTGAAGATGTTATCAACAAGCCGTCGAAAAACTTTGTTTCGAAAAAAACGCGGTTAAAGTTAGTTTGGGTTGCATAAGTACATACATTTAAAAAAAAATGTATTTCGAAAGTGTATTTATTGAGTGTAACAACTTTTATGTCAATATCTATAATATAAACATATCAAAAAATTCATAACAATAGCCTTTTTTAGCGTTTAACGTGCGAAGATCCTTTAAAATGGACTGCTTTGATTGACAATCATTTTTTTTCAGTCACAGTTTCGGCGAAGTCGGAGGGGCCATGAGAAATTTCATTTTAGGCAAAATGGATACGGAAATCATATCACCAAGGTAATAATTTGTAAAGATTCTTATGCTACACTCATTACAAAAATTAAGGGAACAGTACAATTTCAAAACGTTTTTATTGATTTTTGAATAGCTTTAACTTCGTAAAAAATTGTCGTATCGTAAAAAAAATAGGGTTTTAAAGCTTGAAACATCTAGTTTACGAATCTCACCGGCAAACAATGTTTTAAGCATCACGTTCGGCGTGAATCTAAGAAATACCGCGAGGCAAACATTTTCGAATTTCAGCGACACCCAGATAGCCGTTTCGTGTGGAGGACAAGGACAAAGGAACGACAACAAACCGAAAGATCAGATCAATGTCGATGGTGAAGAGGTAAATAATACGAGTCCAAAGATTGCTCACAGCGATGGAAGGCTTGTTTGATTTGAGAACATTACTTTATATTCATGAGGATATCTACTAATTATATATAAAATATTTTCTACATATAGACAATTCGTTAAGTGGTATGCATAACCTTGAAGTTAAAATGACAGATCGATTTTGAATATTTTTTTTTCGTCTCAGGTTTTGGTATGATAAGCCTGGTTGGACAAAGTCATATCAATGCCTTTAGCAACTATACAATGCACCGCGTAGCGCTAGAGCCGTACCGCAACGGGACGTTCTGACCTGCTCCACTAAAATCGTCATAACTCGGTCAATTTTTTGAATTTTTGCAAAATCTTTGAACCAAATCATAGTCAATACTATACGCAATAAGAAAATCAAATAAACAAAAAATCTGTTACAAGCCGGATTGTTGTCTGGTTGTAATATTATTATTTTATTATTTTGTGCGCAAGCTGGGGACTCCGGCACATGGATCCTTGTGCCGAACATTAAAGCGGCGTAACGCACCTCACCTTTTATTGCTGACGCTGCTGGAGACGTTCGGCGTTCGAAAGTAGGTAAATAATCTGCAACGTAGTCACTAGTTCACCCAATTTAACAGTTCACTTTATTCGTCACTTTAAAAGGTCTTTCACGGAACGTAAATATAATGTTTCGTGTATATCGAAATGAAATAGAATATAGTTGTGTCGGGGTTATTGGAGAATAATAGGTGATTCGGCTTCGAAAATAACTCGACACGCAATGCCGCTAAGGTAATTGTCGCGAACGAATATAACGAAGGTGAAAGAAGGGCCGCTAAGGTATTTCCTTCATTCGATGAGTTCTTACGCGATCACAATTTCAATGGTAGAAAAGGACGACACCGGTCGTACCCGCGAGAACCTAAGTACGCGAGCAGATTTGCCACTAAGGAGTGAAGGTCCCTCGACCGATTGTTCGGAAAGTCGCAATAAGACTGAGGAGTTACCAAGTGAATGACGCCTTGAGGTTTTCGGCAAATAGCTGCGTTTAGGTTGTCGTGGGGGTGAATTGCGAAAGAATGGATCAGCGATTTTCATGAGGTTTCGCAAAGAGTTCGATCGTTGCATTCCCTTTTTGCTTGCACTAATATTTCAAAACCGGCAAGTTCGCTTCTTGAAGAAAGAAAATGAATTTGATGATTTATGATTGCGATATATTGCGAGCGTTCGGTGGTATGGAGGCCGCGGAGGCAATGACACGAGTTGAGCAATACGGAAGTATACGGATACGAAAAATGGACCGTAACAAATATTTTTTTTTATTTCTGGATTATGCATATCCCTTAAGTAATACCTGCCACCATATTGGATAAAAAAATAAATAAGAAAAAAATGTTTACTAGTTTACAGGGTTTCATCCGCATGGAATGTCGGCAGCATTGAAGATTTTGAAAAAATGCATCAGGATCGAAGAAAATAAAAAATAGACAAAATATTAAATACTTTATGTGTAAGTGGAAATAAATACAGCCTTGGCCAACAGTATTAGGCACTCTGCAAATTTTCTATCTGGACAAAAAATCGAATATCTCGGCGGAAAAAAATCGTACACCAACTTACCAAACGCGGTTTTAAAGAGGACAAAGCAAGCTTGATTTAGCTTTTGTATTTTGGAATTTGGATAAAAAAATTGTACCCGACACGTTATTTTAAAAATGCCGGTTTTTCACGACTTTTGTGCTTTTCAAAACCGCATGCAGTACTTTGAAGAAAAATGATTGTTTAACACAATTTTTGCGATTTTGCGATGGACATTTTGTTGTCATACGTATACATAAGCGCGCGGCTATTGATCAACGAATACAAAAAGGCGAGGTTTGACATAACTGGACGCAGTTGCAACTTTCCGTGAACAATGATTGAGACGAATTTTTCTGTTTTATTTGTTATACACGATCACATTATATTATACATAAACACGCACACACGCCCACACACATGATTTAGTTCACTTTTTCAAAGACTACAGTCACGCAGGAATTGTCTTCTGATTTCCTTTAATATACTTTCTATCTAGCATCTCATTATAAATTGCATCGTTCTGAAATCGCGCCTCGTCGCCGATGTCCTCAACGTGATATGTCCGTGGTGAGTGTGCGAGCTTTTTCTTTTTCTTCTTCTTCACACAGGACGAGAAACGCAAGGGAAGAAAATCAACATGGGAAACAAAAATCATTGCGGCGGAATGTGAATCGGGTTTCTTCTTTTTTCCATTTTTCGTAAGTGATAATGACGTACATCTCTATCTCGGTCTTTCTCCCTCGCGACGTCAACAACGATTCTCTATCTCACTCTCTCCCTCTTGCACAAACTGCACATGCGCATTTTTTAATAGTCGAGTTTGAAACCCAAAAAATAAAAAAATTAATCAACCCTCCATGATAAACAATTAAAAGTATAATGTTTATAATTCGAAAATCCCCATCTATAGACTGTAATGGTGCTCTCGCGGGACCGCTGTGTCTTTTTATCTCGACTGCGTGCTACCTTCACTTTCTTTCTATCTCGCTCTCCTCCTCATACACACACACACAGACACACACACACGCGCGCGCGCGAACGCACACTTATGATCCCAATCCCAATCTCACGAATGACCCACCAAAGCACGGAAGGTCTTAACTAATCGTAGTGGCACCATTCTGATTGACGTCGATCATCCGTCCACTTAGACAGAATACAAATATTCTCCCAACAATTTGGCCAAGTTGCGCCGCTTGAATCGCAATTATTCTTTCACGACATTGCGAATGAAATGGCCTGACGTTGAGGGTATCCTGGATTCGGTGTAGATGCGAGAACAAGGTGGCGTAATCTAAAAAACGTCAAGATCGAAATCAATGTAGGCTTGAACAGCGATTTGTTTGCTCTGCGTCTGCAGAGAGGCGAAGGAATATTTATTTCGCTGTACTTATTTTTATCTTGTCAATATTTTTCGGCACGTTTTCCACGAAACGTCTTAAACTTTAAAGCCCTTAAAAAAGCAACAAACATGTTCGTAAATCCTCCGTATCGAACATTTTTATAACCCCCCCTCCCCATTTTTTAAAAATGTACAATTTTCTATGAAATTTTTAAAAACCCTCCCTATTTTCTCAAATTTTTGCGATTATCAATTTTCCCAAATTCTTATCATTTTCAATGTTCTCCTCTTTTAAAATTTGGCTTGCTCAAGACGACGGTAATTATGCAGTACGAGGACTTTTCCGAAAAACGACGGGAAATTGTTTTTTTCGCCATGATGTTTATTCCATTATAGTAAGTTATATTCCATCGGGGGAGGCTGATATTTCCCATTAATTCCATATATTATAGGATCCGAAGTTTCCAGAAACAGGTAATATTTCGACGCCTCTCGTTTATTGTCGCTAAACAGCTACGTGTTTCCAGAGGGCCAACCCGAACAAACAAACCCAAACAAACACAAACAAACTCCCCAATATAGGCGTTGAAATATTAAAAAATTTCCTACTTTATCACGTGTTTCCGCGAACTTCAAAACCCCATAGCTTATGGAATTAATGGAAAATGTCAGCCTCCCCCGACCGAATATCACTCAATGTAATGAAATAAACAACCCGCGTAGAAATTTTGATGGGGCCCAAATCAGGGCGCGATCAGGTTGCCTGACTGCCCTGGTAGGGCACTAATAAGGCAGCCCGAAAGGGCCCTACTAGGAAATGTACCGTTGTATCACATATGGGCCTGACCTTGTTGCCTGATCAGGCCCCTATCAGGTTGTCTGATCAGAAAGAAATGCATATAATATTTCAAAAATCCAAAATGGAATGAACCACTTGATTTAGAGTTCCACTACAATGATTTTGCATAATAATTCGTTATTCCCTGGCCTGCTGAAATGTTTTTGTTTGAAGAAAATATTTCGCGTATATGGGAATCGAACCTCGTACCTACCTACCCAAAGCTAGGCACGCTGCCACTATGCTACCAAGTGCTTGTAACATCTTGGTCCCAGATATGGCATAAGAGACCAAATGAATTCCTATAATTATTTGTTGGATCACATAAAGTACATCAATTAGTTAATATCATTGTGACTAATTCTCTCTCTCTTCTCCTTACAAAGCTGCCGAAATCTTCTAACACGCATCCGAGTTGCATAACGTTTTTGTCGTGACAGTCCATAGCACCTTTTTTTAAATAGAATTCAGGAATGCATCGAAACTCCGAAGGTACGATGCTTCAAAATCGAAGTTTCCATGTGGAAAATAAGAGGTTATATGCATCTATCGACTGCTGAGGCAGTTATAGGGCAAGCCCATTTATAGCCTCATCAGGGAAAGCCATAGTAGGGCCTATTAGGACAAGCCTTGGTAGGGCCCTATCGGGGAAAGCCTTAGTAGGATCTTATTAGGGACGGCCTTAGTAGGGCCATTTTAGTATAGCCTGATTTAGGGCCTAAATACTTCCGGCCCGATCGGGGCCGGATCAGGATGTCCGGAATAGGTGTTACCCGTGTCACACCCCGATCGGGGCCTGAACCTGGTCAGGCTAACCCTAAGAAATTTCTATTCGGAAAGTTGATGGTGAAAAAAAAAATTCCCGTCGTTTTTCAGAAGAGTCCTCATACTGCATAATTACCAAAACGACTAACCTGCTCCACCCGAAGCCGCCAATCCGACGTTTACTGAGCAGAATCGTATTCTTTCCATCGTCAGAGATTGCGACGAAGGGCTGCAGTGTTCCTTCGAGAGGGTCTATACATCAAGCAAAACGTCTGTTGTCTTACAATCTTCTCGTGATATGTTAACTCTTTTATGTTCCGTCCTCCCTTGACGCTGTAACCAAACTTGGGGGTCGAAGCTGGCAGAATAAACGTACGCAAATCTATCTGTCAGTGGTATTGACCGTCTGGGATGTATGACATTGTCGGGCAACAACGCGAAGATGTGTAGAATGAGTCGAAATTTGCCACGCTCTGCGCCCGTTAACAAATGTTATAATGAATACTCATAAGGACGTATGTACTATGTTTACGGTATGATGGATTTACTTTATTCCACTAAGAATACCGTGTGTGGAATAATTTTCCTGATGGCCAAATCGCTCGAAAATTCGACCGCTGATTCTGAGATTTGGGGATTGAGTGGACGGATCGAGAAGTACCCCTAGACCAAAAGATAAGGTAAGTCCCATTATTATTTTCAAATGTCATCAGATTTTCGATTCTTCGACGCGTTTTTGTGCATCAGCGATTTCAAGTAAGAAAAGGACGGATAGAATGCCAACTTCGTGTGTAAAGAGTACGCGGCGAGTTCTTTAGGGACATTGGGATGCCATCGAGAGTTTTCGACATTTAATTTTTCGAACAATTTAAGATTTATGATAACAATTTTTTATGTACAATTTTGTATGTACCGTTTCCTATATACAATTTTGTATATACAATTTTTGTCTACCATTTTCTATGTACAATTTTGCATGTACAATTTTTTATGTACAATTTTCTATGTACAATTTTTCATGTATAACTTTGTATGTACAATTTTCTTTGTACAATTTTGTATGTCTAATTTTTCATCTATAATTTTCGATGTACAATCGAAATTAAAATATACAATCGAAAAAAACTGTACAATAAGAGCAGTAAATTATCCATACAAGTGACAAAAAATACGACGACCAGATTTTAAAGCATCATAAACGCAGAAAAGATTATTACGTTTGGCTATCAAACATTTCTCAATTGTTCCAATTTAGTTTGGGATGTACTATGTACGAACGAAGCCCTATTTACAATGCAGGGAATGATCAAGCACCAAAACGTATGGATCCCAGAAAATCCTCAGTAAACTTCAAACTGCTGACATAACAAAAGAAGAATTAGAATTAATGTATAGGCCGGAATTCTGAATGATAAAACTAAGCATCCAAAGTTTTCTGATGGGATAATGGGTAGCAATACATACAAGGATTTTTGGATAATATTGTGCTGTAATATTAAAATAGGCACCTACAGATAATCGGCGAAGGATGCAGACTTCAGGATGGTTACCTCTTACGGCGAGAAAACTGAAAGAACTTTACACACGATGCCGGAATCGAACAATCAGAATAAGGATAGCACATACATTCGCGTACAACAGTTTTATCTCATCGGTATATCCATGCTTTATCATTCAACAAACATGGTATAAATTTCCATATATTCGAGACGTTATGAACATTAACCCCTTGACTGGGAGTGACACGCATAGGGGCAAAAAAAAAGTCGTGCCATTTTTGTGTCATGACACGTATAGGGGCATTTGAAAAAAAAAAACCTATTTCTACTGCATCGATTCCATGCAGTAGAAATAGGTTTTTTTGCCCCTATGGCACGACTTTTTTTTGCCCGTATGCGTGTCACTCACAATCAAGGGGTTAACCTGCGTAACGTCTTGAATATATGACAATTTTCTAGACGTTTGTCAAATCATAAAGTACAGACCTACTGATGGAACCAAAATTTGTACACGAATGTATGTGTTGGAGGATTCGGCATCGAAGGAACCGACGACACAAGACATCTCGCAAGAACCACGAGGAACTTGTACAAATGTTGCAGCGCGCCAGAACCAACATATTCTGTAACATAGAAAATAATAAAGTATTCAATCAAAGAGAAAACTGGTATATTGTACGGCGGTAGAAAAAGTCGATTTTTTAAATAATAATACATGTGGAGAATAGACCATTTATTTCATACGAGTGCAACGTACCGTATAACGCCAAGGCTAGCTTTTCAGACGGGGTTCCACCTTTTTAATAAATGTTCGAAGTGGCCCCCTTCCTGGTCGATGCAGAGCTCTAATCTTTTCGTGATGTTGGTCCTGGTACGCTGCAACATTCGCGGCGTTATTGACGCAAACGTGTCCCTGATGCGTTCCTGCATATCTTCCCGTGTCATCGGCTCGGTCTTATAGACTATCTCCTTGATCTTTCCCCACACGAAAAAATCCAGTCGGCTCAGGTCCAGAGATCTCGCCGGCCACGGAACCGTTCCACGTATTCCGATGATACGATTCGGGAATCGTTCGCGGAGCATCGTCAACGGTATTCTCGCCGTATGAGCAGGGTGACCACATCCTCAGTCGTGTATCCAAAGGTACATCTTCCAAAAGCACCAGCAGAATATTTTCTAAAAATTCTGCGTATACTTCGCTATTCATATTCCCGTCAAAACACCATGGGCCGATAATTCTATCATTCAGGATGCCCGCCCATACATTCACTATCCACTGTTCTTGTCTTGGCACTTGAATGGTCCATCCGGGATTTTCAGGTGCCCATTGTCGAACATTTTGCCGATTGACGATTCCCCGCTTAGTCAAGCTAGATTCGTCCGTAAACAACACGGCCCTAAAAAAATTGGGGTCATCTCGAAGTTGTTCAAGACCCCAGACGCAAAATTCTAGACGTCGTTCATGGTCCAATACCGCTAGATGTTGGACTTTTTGTGGCTTGTATGGATAGTTGACACTCCTCACAATTCTTCGCACAGTTTCTCGATGTATGTCTATACAACGAGAACGAAAGAAACAATAGTTAAGAGAGAGTTAGTCAAAATTCTTAAAACGCGATTTTTCAAGGATGATACATTAGGGTGTGCGGGAAAAAATCGATTTTTTTTCGGTTGCATCCACCAAATAAAGGTGAATTAAGGTGAAAAAAGAAGAATGGTCGTAGGAGAGCTCAAAAAAAATTATTTCGAACGGCGCATTGCATTTGAATATTTTTCATAAGAATAACACAAGAAAATATTGGCACTTCTGAACGTCGTAGTAAAACTCTTCAGAAAAAAATCTCACAAGAATGTCATTAAGATATTCTGACAGAGAATTGAACTCCCTACAAAAAAAGTTCCCACGAACAACCGTTCGTTCCCACGAACAACCACGAATACCCTTAGAACAACCGTTCAAGTGGTATCGCTGTCTGAAATTAAATTTTATTACTTAAGCGACGTGCGCGCCATAGCACACGACGCCACCCGGCGGCAGCATGCGGTAGCTCGTATCGCAAAATTACAAGCTTCACACTAGCGCCACGAATGGGAAACCGCGACATTTTGCCCCCATTTTGGCTGCTACAAAATTTCATTTGTTATTGCGAAGTGAATCCTTTACTAGCGGAGGCTGCCTCGAAAAAATTAGCTAGTCACTTGTGGTACTTTAACGAGAAAATTGTTGCTTTGTCATTTTTCGACAATGCTGTGCCGATAAGTGTGAATGCAAAAATGGTACAAGCTCTGCAATCTCGAGAAAAATCCAAAAATCCTACCGAGTGAATAATTGTTAAAAAAAAATGATTGGGAAATGTTGCTGAAAAAATACAAAGTGATTTCGTTACTCAAGAATCCTTATTTCTTTTCCAGCAATACAATTTACCTCATGATTTTTTGAGAGTAAATATTGAATTATGGCCGGAAAATACCACTTATTTGAGTTGCTTAGATTTTTTTTTAATTTAAAAGTCGTTAATAACGTAGCCGAACGCGGTGTCACTTTGATAGAAGCATATAACGGTTCATTAACAAAAAACGAAGAGCAGCTACAATATTTATTGGGCGTAGTGCAAAATCATCGACAGAAATACCCTAATTGCAACAAACAGACTCTTAAAAAAAGGAACTATGATTATCAAGCATTATAATGTAAAAACAAATTATTTTATCTTATTAAACCAAATTCATTGAATAAAACTTTACGAAACACGATCAATGATGGACGTCGTTTCTTTTATATTTCTTGTTGTACTTGATTCTTTTTTGTATCAGAGAAATATTTTGAGAACGATTCCAAGCAAATTGTATATTAGAGCAGAACATTCTCTAAAAGAAACCCCAAAATGTTTTTTTGTAAAGCGAAAAATTCGATTTTTACAGCCTTTTGAATTATTTTTTTTCTTTCAATTCAATTTCAGACAGCGATTCCACTTGAACGGTTGTTCTGAGCTAATTTTTCGTAAAAACTTTTTTGCTGGAAATTCGATTCTCCATGAGAATATGTTAATGACATCTTTATGTGATTTTTTTCTGACGAGTTGCACTACCACATTCAGAAATTACAATATTTTCTGGGGTTATTCTTATGGAAAATATTCAAATGCAATGCGCAATTCGAAATAATTTTTTTGAGCTCTCCTTCGAGGATTCATAATTTTTTACCATAATTCACCTTTTTTGGTGGATGCAACCGAAAAAAAAGTACCGATTTTTTTCCGCACACCCTAATGATACCTATTCTTTTAAAAAATGTTTACTGGTTTATTCCTCAAAGTACACGCCGTCTTTGTACTTTCTACTTTACATTTGCCCATTGTATTTTCTGTTTTTCGCACTATAAACCCCATCCTATCTTCTCTCGGATTACGCACCCCTTTCATTGCCCCACTCGGATTTTACCAATCCGACTTAACCCCCGTTGCATCCACAGTCACAGTCTTACGCGACACTATACCGCCTTTCCCGAGGGCACGGAGAAACTGTGGAAACCCGTGCCACTATAGACGGCCCTGCATACTTCTGATTCCGTCATACACAAACTTTTTCATTAAACTTTCTACACTATGGTCTCAGAAGTATCGGACTTTCGCTCATTGGTCGATGCGCCAATCGGTGCACGGCTAAGCGGTCACCACTGCCAGTATCAGCAGTGCGTAGCGCTGTGAACTACAGTTTACCGCCGCAGCCGAACCCCGACCACCAGCGGAACCCCGATCCACGAGCCCCGGTCAAGGATAAAACATTTTAATCGTAAAATAAAAGCATCAAGCTCTGCGTGTATTAATTAGACAGACTGATGTCCATTGTTTTTATTAAAAACAGCCACCGATAAGAAAACGGATTTCGAAAATTTGTGAGGTTATGTCGATCTTCTACATGCCTTCAAATATCCTCCAAACAACTTAAGCTTAAAGTCTCCAGTTTTGACTCCTAGCAATTGAAATGCCTAATAATGAACATTTCTCGATAAGTCACATGAAAAACAAAGAAAAACCATTTCACCTTAATTTTTTTTTCCAATTCAACTTTCGGAACGTTCTGTCTCTTGCTTTTGGGTAAAAGAGAGGACTGTAACATCTTAACTTTCTTGAGGCCGTCGCCTAATGCCATGAGCCGAAAAAATAAATTTTTTTTTTTCATTTTCTAAAAGTATAATTTTTTGAGAATAGTTTCGTTTTTTAGCAATTGAAAAATTCCGATGTTCAGCCGGGTTATGGCCCTTTGTAGGGGTCGCGTCAACGGGAATAACCGACTACCTGACCCAAACCCGAAAAAAACTTAATAAAGAAAGGCCTGAAGTGCGCGAAGATCATAATCGTCAAATATCAATGAACTCTTTAAGTAAGGAGAAGGTATGGTCCCTTAGGAACGCAGACTAAGTGTAAGTTTGAAGCTTTTATCATATTTGTGCATGTACCATTCTTCAAACTTAAATTCGTTATCTCAAAATTCGATTTATTAACTTTTTGGGCAAGATATTTTGAAACCTAATTGAATCTACCACCTGCGATCTACACTAGCAAGGAGACCTTACAGACTATCACTCACGGATTTTGATAACTCTCAGATATGTTGTAGAGGGACCTACCCTGAGTACCTGAGTAACGGGATTTTATACAACGCTCTTTAGTTTTCGAGAAGAAACGTTCGAAAGTTTAGCTCGTAGCTACCATACCGGTACGGTTGCACCTTTGTCGAACCAGCGGGCGTGGCTCAATGGGCAAGGATCCAGGCTCTGACGCTCGAGGTCCAGGGTTCGAGTCCCGTGGTGGCGTTTTTTTTTCACAAAATATAAATAAATTCGATGGATGATGCAGAACCGTATAATTATTTATTATTATTTTATTAAGTCATTAATCCTTTTAATTTTTTCATTCATTTTTAAATTTTTTTATCCTCCATTTTTGTAGGCACAAAAATTAAAGGATGTTAAAAAGATGCGATATTTTTCACTGATTTTCAAAAGGCTGTGACTCTGTGAAAAATGGTCTACAGCAAAAACAAAAAAAGCAAATCGAAGCCCCAAGTCTCTGATGTTGAGATCCTGAGATCAAATATTTTTATCGTTCGCAATTTACGAGTAATCTTTTAAAAACCAGCGGGAACGAATGTTTCCAAATCTTTGCTCTCCTTTCAAAAGGTGCACGGGCATCAATACATTTTTTTTCAACGAATTCAAGAAAAATATTTCTTAGCTTGATACTTCTGCTTTAATTAGAGCGGTCGGAGAGATCTGTATGATGATTTTTCGCCGAGTTATCGGTATTCAAAGCAAAAATGACACTTTTGACTTTGATCATTAATAAGTCCCGAAGTAAAGGTCGTACAGAAAATAATGGGTGTTCTGAAAACTTGAGAGAATTTTTATAAGTTGGTTTTATTGTTTATGCATGAAAGAAATGTCAATTGAAAAACATTGATTTAAAAAAGTTGAAAAATTCTTCTTTATGATGTTTCGCTTAACATAGGATAAGTTTGCAAATAATGAACATACGAAGGAACATTTTCATGTTTTTTTTTTCACCTTGAAGTATTGCGTAGAAACCTCATTAATAATTAACAATTCTTTAATCTGTAAAAACACGTGTTCTTTATTTCTTGTTTAATACACCACGAAATCGCGAAATGTCTGCTGTCTGATGGTTTTCGAAAAAAAAAATGACATCTATCACTAAACAACGGCTCTAAACGAAATCGAATATTGGGGAGATCGACCTTATCTATCCTAGAAAATGTGGATACTCACTCATATCGCGAGCAAGATCTCGTGCACTTTGCATCGGGTTTGTCTCCATTGCCCGTAAAACCTCCGCCGACCTCGGACCGGTAACAGTTGCCGCTCGCGGCCTTTTTGGCGCTTTTAGAACACCGTATTCTTGAATTGTTTGGGCAAGGCTATAAATATTTCATAATTTTACAATTATTGTCTCTAGCGACACCTTATAGAAATATAGTAGACCAAAAATTGAAGGAACGGAACATTTATTCCATCTTTTAGTATTTTCAAAAGCACTGTATATCCGTGAATAATGGTCGTATCGAGATGGGAAAATAGCATTTGCAAGTTTCAAGTTTCTAGTTATCTGATCTTGCGCAAAGAAATTTTTGTGACCAACCGTCATCGCGCAATCATAAGGAATAACGGGAAAGATTTTTTGCCAAATTTTAGTGTTTTATTTTTCAAGGGTTCATTTTTCAATTAATTACTGGTTACCATTAAAAAAAAAAGAAAACGATAAATTGAATCGAGACACAATCAAATACGAAGAATATTAGGGAACTGCATGATGGTCGTTAACAAATTTTATACATTCTGGAATGTTTTATAAATCTCATCATTAAAGCAACTTCTGAATCGGAACAACAACGCAACGAAGAGCGTGACAAATATTCTAAGGAGATTTTTTACGCGGGAGTTGGTGCTCAGGTTTACCGCTAAAAAATTGAAGGAAAGGTGTTGCTGAAAACAACAAATTTTGGAAGTTGCATAATAGGTATGGTTTTCAAGCTGCTCAAAATATTGTTTGCTGTGTTTCTATGATATAATATAAATAAAGATATATATATTACAATTTTTCGATTTATTTACAGCTGCGCTCACAAACTGCTAAACGCAGCAGGATGGAACTCCGATCAACGCAGATGCTGTGTTAAAAGCTGCAGGGAATGCCATATCCAACGCAAAAGACTGAGATGGACGCAAAGGACGCCAAGTAGTCGGAAAAACGATAACCCAGTCATAGTTCTCGATTTTTTATGGTGTTCTTAGCTTTCATTTTTTTAATTGTTATTTTCATTTGCCGAAAATGTATAAATGATGATTATTTTTGTAATAAATTTAACATGCAATAACTCCATTTTTGCCATTTCATTTCAGCCTGTATTTAACCGTGATCCTTCCAAGATTTCTCAATGATTCCATGGGGAATCTATTTAGAGTAACTAAAGGATCCGATTCTGGATCCCTAATGGAATCCAGTTTACGGATCTTACATTTAGTCTTAGAATCTAATCAGATATCGGACTAGACCCTGACTGGGAGCCCGTGATACAAGTCAGAATCCAGCTGTATTCCCTGCCAAAATTTCTGCACGGGATACTGTCTATACGCTTAAATTATTCAACTACATACCGTGTAAAACTTTGTCGCGAAGCAACGGGCTCGCCACGTTCGTCGCGGTAGATCCGGACAGCCGCACTAGAATTGTTTCCAGCATGGATAAGGCACGCGTGCATGTTAAAGCGTCGTGCGTCAGCCATGGCTGTCAAATGTTTGATAGAAAAATTCCGTGCAACGAGTGGCAAAAAACAGATTAAGATCGATTTCCATATCATAATTGATAGTCATATACATACACGGGCTAGGCAACTTCATGTTGGCCGTTCATTGCAGACTAGAGAATATGCGAAGACCGTTCTCGCACCATCGTTAGACTTCTCGCCGCAAACTTACCGGAAGAAAGATAAAATCGGAGACGAATTGGGGGCAGTAATATCGGGAATGTCCTATCGAAGCCCCGGGAACCATTCCCAGCACCGATTTTATCTTTGTTAAATAAACAAAGCTCCTAGCGTCGTTCTCGCAGCATCGTCAGACTTCTCGACCCAATCTGACCGGAAGTAGGATAAAATCGGAGATGAATTCGGGGCAGTAATATCAGGAATGTCCGATCGAGGCCCCGGGAACTATTCCGAGCACCGGTTTTATATTGGTTAAATAAACAATGCTCCTAGCGTCGTTCTCGCGGCATCGTCAGACTTCTCGACCCAATCTGACCGGAAGTAGGATAAAATCGGAGAGGAATTGGGGGCAGTAATATCGGGAATGTCCTATCGAGGCCCCGGGAACCATTCCCAGCACCGATTTTATCTTTGTTAAATAAACAAAGCTCCTAGCGTCGTTCTCGCAGCATCGTCAGACTTCTCGACCCAATCTGACCGGAAGTAGGATAAAATCGGAGACGAATTCGGGGCAGTTATATCGGGAATGTCCGATC
This sequence comes from Ophion obscuratus, assembly GCA_964007375.1. Classification (NCBI taxonomy): domain Eukaryota; kingdom Metazoa; phylum Arthropoda; class Insecta; order Hymenoptera; family Ichneumonidae; genus Ophion; species Ophion obscuratus. The sequence continues at coordinate 44,126,010 of OZ023314.1, forward strand.
GAGGCCCCGGGATCTATTCCGAGCACCGATTTTATATTTGTTTAATAAACAATGCTCCTAGCGTCTTTCTCGCGGCATCGTCAGACTTCTCGACCCAATCTGACCGGAAGTAGGATAAAATTGGAGAGGAATTCGGGGCAGTAATATCGGGAATGTCCGATCGAGGCCCCGGGAACTATTCAGAGCACCGATTATATATTTGTTAAATAAACAATGCTCCTAGCGTCGTTCTCGCGGCATCGTCAGACTTCTCGACCCAATCTGACCGGAAGTAGGATAAAATCGGAGACGAATTCGGGGCAGTAATATCGGGAATGTCCGATCGAGGCACCGGGAACCATTCCGAGCACCGATTTTATATTTGTTAAATAAACAATGCTCCTAGCGTCGTTCTCGCGGCATCGTCAGACTTCTCGACCCAATCTGACCGGAAGTAGGATAAAATCGGAGACGAATTCGGGGCAGTAATATCGGGAATGTCCGATCGAGGCCCCGCGAACCATTCCGAGCACCGATTTTATATTTGTTAAATAAACAATGCTCCTAGCGTCGTTCTCGCGGCATCGTCAGACTTCTCGACCCAATCTGACCGGAAGTAGGATAAAATCGGAGACGAATTCGGGGCAGTAATATCGGGAATGTCCGATCGAGGCCCCGGGAACTATTCCGAGCGCCGATTTTATATTTGTTAAATAAACAATGCTCCTAGCGTCGTTCTCGCGGCATCGTCAGACATCTCGACCCAATCTGACCGGAAGTAGGATAAAATCGGAAACGAATTCGGGGCAGTAATATCGGGAATGTCCGATCGAGGCCCCGGGAACCATTCCGAGCACCGATTTTATATTTGTTATTAAATAAACAATGCTTCTAGCGTCGTTCTCGCGGCATCGTCAGACTTCTCGACCCAATCTGACCGGAAGTAGGATAAAATCGGAGAGGAATTCGGGGCAGTAATATCGGGAATGTCCGATCGAGGGCCCGGGAACTATTCCGAGCCCCGATTTTATATTTGTTAAATAAACAATGCTCCTAGCGTCGTTCTCGCGATATCGTCAGATTTCATGACCGAATCTGACCGGAAGTAGGGTAAAATCGGAGAGGAATTCGGGGCAGTAAGATCGGGAATGTCCGATCGAGGCCCCGGCAACCATTCCGAGCACCGATTTTATATTTGTTATTAAATAAACAATGCTCCTAGCGTCGTTCTCGCGGCATCGTCAGACTTCTCGACCCAATCTGACCGGAAGTAGGATAAAATCGGAGAGGAATTCGGGGCAGTAATATCGGGAATGTCCGATCGATGCCCAGGGAACTATTCCGAGCCCCGATTTTATATTTGTTAAATATACAATGCTCCTAGCGTCGTTCTCGCGGTATCGTCAGATTTCTCGACCCAATCTGACCGGAAGTAGGATAAAATCGGAGACGAATTCGGGGCAGTAATATCGGGAATGTCCAATCGAGGCCCCGGGAACTATTCCGAGCACCGATTTCATATTTGTTTAATAAACAATGCTCCTAGCGTCGTTCTCGCAGCATCGTCAGACTTCTCGACCGAATCTGACCGGAAGTAGGATAAAATCGGAGACGAATTCGGGGCAGAAATATCGGGAATATCCGATCGAGGCCCCGGGAAATATTCCGAGCCCCGATTTTACATTTGTTAAATAAACAATGCTCCTAGCATCGTTCTCGCGGTATCGTCAGACTTCTCGACCCAATCTGACCGGAAGTAGGATAAAATCGGAGACGAATTCGGGGCAGTAATATCGGGAATGTCCGATCGAGACCGCGGGAACTATTCCGAGCCCCGATTTTATATTTGTTAAATAAACAATGCTCCTAGCGTCGTTCTCGCGGCATCGTCAGACTTGTCGACCCAATCTGACCGGAAGTAGGATAAAATCGAAGACGAATTCGGGGCAATAATATCGGGAATGTCCGATCGAGGCCCCGGGAACTATTCCGAGCACCGAATTTTTATTTGTTTAATAAACAATGCTCCTAGCGTCGTTCTCGCGGCATCGTCAGACTTCTCGACCCAATCTGACCGGAAGTAGGATAAAATCGGAGACGAATTCGGGGCAGTAATATCGGGAATGTCCGATCGATGCCCCGAGAACTATTCCCAGCACCGATTTTATATTTGTAAACTAAACAATGCTCCTAGCGTCGTTCTCGCGGCATCGTTATACTTCTCGACCAGATCTGACCGGAATTGCGATAAAATCGGAAACGAATTCGGGGCAGTAATATCGGGAATGTCCGATCGAAGCCCGGGGAACTCACGGCATCGTCAGACTTCTCGACCCAATCTGACCGGAATTGCGATAAAATCGGAATCGAATTCGGGGCAGTAATATCGAGAATGTCCGATCGAGGCCCCGGGAACCATTCCGAGCACCGATTTCATATTTGGTAAATAAACAATGCTCCTAGCGTCGTTCTCGCGGCATCGTCAGAATTCTCGACCCAATCTGACCGGAAGTAGGATATAATCGGAGACGAATTCGGAGCAGTAATATCGGGAATGTCGGATCGAGGCCCCGGGAAACATTCCGAGCACCGATTTTATATTTGTTAAATAAACAATGCTCCTAGCGTCGTTCTCGCGGCATCGTTAGACTTCTTGATCCAATCTGACCGGAAGTAGGACAAAATCGGAGACGAATTCGGGGCAGTAATATCGGGAATGTCCGATCGAGGCCCCGGGAACTATTCCGAGCACCGATTTTATATTTGTTAAATAAAGAATGCTCCTAGCGTCGTTCTCGCGGCACCGACAGACTTCTCGACCCAATCTGACCGGAAGTAGGATAAAATCGGAGACGAATTCGGGGCAGTTATATCGGGAATGTCCGATCGAGGCCCCGGGGACTATTCCGAGCACCGATTTTATATTTGTTTAATAAACAATGCTCCTAGCGTCTTTCTCGCGGCATCGTCAGACTTCTCGACCCAATCTGACCGGAAGTAGGATAAAATCGGAGAGGAATTCGGGGCAGTAATATCGGGAATGTCCGATCGAGGCCCCGGGAACTATTCCGAGCCACGATTTTATATTTGTTAAATAAACAATGCTCCTAGCGTCGTTCTCGCGGTATCGTCAGATTTCATGACCGAATCTGACCGGAAGTAGGATAAAATCGGAGAGGAATTCGGGGCAGTAATATCGGGAATGTCCGATCGAGGCCCCGGGAACCATTCCGAGCACCGATTTTATATTTGTTATTAAATAAACAATGCTCCTAGCGTCGTTCTCGCGGCATCGTCAGACTTCTCGACCCAATCTGACCGGAAGTAGGATAAAATCGGAGAGGAATTCGGGGCAGTAATATCGGGAATGTCCGATCGATGCCCCGGGAACTATTCCGAGCCCCGATTTTATATTTGTTAAATAAACAATGCTCCTAGCGTCGTTCTCGCGGCATCGTCAGACTTCTCGACCCAATCTGACCGGAAGTAGGATAAAATCGAAGACGAATTCGGGGCAGTAATATCGGGAATGTCTGATCGAGGCCCCGGGAACCATTCCGAGCACCGATTTCATATTTGTTATTAAATTGACAATGCTCTTAGCCTCGTTCTCGCGGCATCGTCAGACTTCTCGACCCAATCTGACCGGAAGTAGGATAAAATCGGAGACGAATTCGGGGCAGTAATATCGGGAATGTCCAATCGAGGCCCCGGGAACTATTCCGAGCACCGATTTCATATTTGTTTAATAAACAATGCTCCTAGCGTCGTTCTCGCGGCATCGTCAGACTTCTCGACCCAATCTGACCGGAATTGGGATAAAATCGGAGACGAATTCGGGGCAGTAATATCGGGAATGTCCGATCGATGCCCCGGGAACTATTCCGAGCACCGATTTTATATTTTTTAAATAAACAATGCTCCTAGCGTCGTTCTCGCGGCATCGTTAGACTTCTCGACCCAATCTGACCGGAAGTAGGATAAAATCGGAGACGAATTCGGGGCAGTTTCATCGGCAATGTCCGATCGAGGCCCGGGGAACTATTCCGAGCACCGATTTTATATATGTTTAATAAACAATCCTCCTAGCGTCGTTCTCGCGGCATCGTCAGAGTTCTCGACCCAATCTGACCGGAATTGCGATAAAATCGGAATCGAATTCGGGGCAGTAATATCGGGAATATCCGATCGAGGCCCCGGGAACTATTCCGAGCCCCGATTTTATATTTGTTAAATAAACAATGCTCCTAGCATCGTTCTCGCGGCATCGTCAGACTTCTCGACCCAATCTGACCGGAAGTAGGATAAAATCGAAGACGAATTCGGGGCAGTAATATCGGGAATGTCCGACCGAGGCCCCGGGAACCATTCCGAGCACCGATTTCATCTTTGGTAAATAAACGATGCTCCTAGCGTCGTTCTCGCGGCATCGTTAGACTTCTTGATCCAATCTGACCGGAAGTAGGATAAAATCGGAGACGAATTCGGGGCAGTAAGATCGGGAATGTCCGATCGAGGCCCCGGGAACTATTCCGAGCACCGATTTTATATTTGTTAAATAAACAATGTTCCTAGCGTCGTTCTCGCAGCATCGTCAGACTTGTCGACCCAATCTGACCGGAAGTAGGATAAAATCGGAGACGAATTCGGGGCAGTAATATCGGGAATGTCAAATCGAGGCCCCGGGAACTATTCCGAGCACCGATTTTATATATGTTTAATAAGCAATGCTCCTAGCGTCGTTCTCGCGGCATCGTCAGACTTCTCGACCCAATCTGACCGGAATTGGGATAAAATCGGAGACGAATTCGGGGCAGTGATAACGGGAATGTCCGATCGAGGCCCCGGGAACCATTCCGAGCACCGATTTTATATTTGTTATTAAATTAACAATGCTCTTAGCCTCGTTCTCGCGGCATCGTCAGACTTCTCGACCCAATCTGACCGGAAGTAGGATAAAATCGGAGAGGAATTCGGGGACGTAATATCGGGAATGTCCAATCGAGGTCCCGGGAACTATTACGAGCAGCGATTTTTTATTTGTTTAATAAACAATGCTCCTAGCGTCGTTCTCGCGGCATCGTCAGACTTCTCGACCCAATCTGACCGGAAGTAGGATAAAATCGGAGACGAATTCGGGGCAGTAATATCAGGAATGTCCGATCGAGGGCCCGGGAACTATTCCGAGCCCCGATTTTACATTTGTTAAATAAACAATGCACCTAGCGTCGTTCTCGCGGCATCTTCAGACTTCTCGACCCAATCTGACCGGAAGTAGGATAAAATCGGAGACGAATTCGGGGCAGTGATATCGGGAATGTTCGATCGAGGCCCCGGGAACTATTCCGAGCACCGATTTTATATATGTTTAATAAACAATCCTCCTAGCGTCGTTCTCGCGGCATCGTCAGACTTCTCGACCCAATCTGACGGGAATTGCGATAAAATCGGAATCGAATTCGGAGCAGTACTATCGGGAATATCCGATCGAGGCCCCGGGAACTATTCCGAGCCCCGATTTTATATTTGTTAAATAAACAATGCTCCTAGCATCGTTCTCGCGGCATCGTCAGACTTCTCGACCCAATCTGACCGGAAGTAGGATAAAATCGAAGACGAATTCGGGGCAGCAATATCGGGAATGTCCGATCGAGGCCCCGGGAACCATTCCGAGCACCGATTTCATATTTGTTTGATAAACAATGCTCCTAGCGTCGTTCTCGCAGCATCGTCAGACTTGTCGACCCAATCTGACCGGAAGTAGGATAAAATCGAATACGAATTCGGGGCAATAATATCGGGAATGTCCGATCGAGGCCCCGGGAACTATTCCGAGCACCGATTTTTTATTTGGTTAATAAACAATGCTCCTAGCGTCGTTCTCACGGCATCGTCAGATTTCTCGACCCAATCTGACCGGAAGTAGGATAAAATCGGAGACGAATTCGGGGCAGTAATATCGGGAATGTCCGATCGAGGCCCCGGGAACCATTCCGAGCACCGATTTCATATTTGTTTAATAAACAATGCTCCTAGCGTCGTTCTCGCAGCATCGTCAGACTTGTCGACCCAATATGACCGGAAGTAGGATAAAATCGAAGACGAATTCGGGGCAATAATATCGGGAATGTCCGATCGAGGCCCCGGGAACTATTCCGAGCACCGATTTTTTATTTGGTTAATAAACAATGCTCCCAGCGTCGTTCTCACGGTATAGTCAGATTTCGCGACCCAATCTGACCGGAAGTAGGATAAAATCGGAGACGAATTCGGGGCAGTAATATCGGGAATGTCCAATCGAGGCCCCGGGAACTATTCCGAGCACCGATTTCATATTTGTTTAATAAACAATGCTCCTAGCGCCGTTCCCGCGGCATCGTCAGACTTCTCGACCCAATCTGACCGGAAGTTGGATAAAATCGGAGAGGAATTCGGGGCAGTAATATCGGGAATGTCCAATCGAGGCCCCGGGAACTATTCCGAGCACCGATTTTATATTTGGTAAATAAACGATGCTCCTAGCGTCGTTCTCGCGGCATCGTTAGACTTCTTGATCCAATCTGACCGGAAGTAGGATAAAATCGGAGACGAATTCGGGGCAGTAAGATCGGGAATGTCCGATCGAGGCCCCGGGAACTATTCCGAGCACCGATTTTATATTTGTTAAATAAACAATGCTCCTAGCGTCGTTCTCGCAGCATCGTCAGACTTGTCGACCCAATCTGACCGGAAGTAGGATAAAATCGGAGACGAATTCGGGGCAGTAATATCGGGAATGTCAAATCGAGGCCCCGGGAACTATTCCGACCACCGATTTTATATATGTTTAATAAGCAATGCTCCTAGCGTCGTTCTCGCGGCATCGTCAGACTTCTCGACCCAATCTGACCGGAATTGGGATAAAATCGGAGACGAATTCGGGGCAGTGATAGCGGGAATGTCCGATCGAGGGCCCGGGAACCATTCCGAGCACCGATTTTATATTTGTTATTAAATTAACAATGCTCTTAGCCTCGTTCTCGCGGCATCGTCAGACTTCTCGACCCAATCTGACCGGAAGTAGGATAAAATCGAAGACGAATTCGGGGCAGTGATAGCGGGAATGTCCGATCGAGGGCCCGGGAACTATTCCGAGCCCCGATTTTACATTTGTTAAATAAACAATGCTCCTAGCGTCGTTCTCGCGGCATCGTCAGACTTCTCGACCCAATCTGACCGGAAGTAGGATAAAATCGGAGACGAATTCGGGGCAGTGATATCGGGAATGTTCGATCGAGGCCCCGGGAACTATTCCGAGCACCGATTTTATATATGTTTAATAAACAATCCTCGTAGCGTCGTTCTCGCGGCATCGTCAGACTTCTCGACCCAATCTGACGGGAATTGCGATAAAATCGGAATCGAATTCGGGGCAGTAATATCGGGAATATCCGATCGAGGCCCCGGGAACTATTTCGAGCCCCGATTTTATATTTGTTAAATAAACAATGGTCCTAGCATCGTTCTCGCGGCATCGTCAGACTTCTCGTCCCAATCTGACCGGAAGTAGGATAAAATCGGAGACGAATTCGGGGCAGTAATATCGGGAATGTCCGATCGAGGCCCCGGGAACTATTCCGAGTACCGATTTTATATATGTTTAATAAACAATGCTCCTAGCGTCGTTCTCGCGGCATCGTCAGACTTCTCGACCCAATCTGACCGGAATTGGGATAAAATCGGAGACGAATTCGGGGCAGTAATATCGGGAATGTCCGATCGATGCCCCGGGAACTATTCCGAGCACCGATTTTATATTTTTTAAATAAACATTGCTCCTAGCGTCGTTCTCGCGGCATCGTTAGACTTCTCGACCCAATCTGACCGGAAGTAGGATAAAATCGGAGACGAATTCGGGGCAGTTTCATCGGCAATGTCCGATCGAGGCCCGGGGAACTATTCCGAGCACCGATTTTATATATGTTTAATAAACAATCCTCCTAGCGTCGTTCTCGCGGCATCGTCAGACTTCTCGACCCAATCTGACCGGAATTGCGATAAAATCGGAATCGAATTCGGGGCAGTAATATCGGGAATATCCGATCGAGGCCCTGGGAACTATTCCGAGCCCCGATTTTATATTTGTTAAATAAACAATGCTCCTAGCATCGTTCTCGCGGCATCGTCAGACTTCTCGACCCAATCTGACCGGAAGTAGGATAAAATCGAAGACGAATTCGGGGCAGTAATATCGGGAATGTCCGATCGAGGCCCCGGGAACCATTCCGAGCACCGATTTCATATTTGTTATTAAATTGACAATGCTCTTAGCCTCGTTCTCGCGGCATCGTCAGACTTCTCGACCCAATCTGACCGGAAGTAGGATAAAATCGGAGACGAATTCGGGGCAGTAATATCGGGAATGTCCAATCGAGGCCCCGGGAACTATTCCGAGCACCGATTTCATATTTGTTTAATAAACAATGCTCCTAGCGTCGTTCTCGCAGCATCGTCAGACTTGTCGACCCAATCTGACCGGAAGTAGGATAAAATCGAAGACGAATTCGGGGCAATAATATCGGGAATGTCCGATCGAGGCCCCGGGAACTATTGCGAGCACCGATTTTTTATTTGGTTAATAAACAATGCTCCTAGCGTCGTTCTCACGGCATCGTCAGATTTCTCGACCCAATCTGACCGGAAGTAGGATAAAATCGGAGACGAATTCGGGGCAGTAATATCGGGAATGTCCAATCGAGGCCCCGGGAACTATTCCGAGCACCGATTTCATATTTGTTTAATAAACACTGCTCCTAGCGCCGTTGCCGCGGCATCGTCAGACTTCTCGACCCAATCTGACCGGAAGTAGGATAAAATCGGAGAGGAATTCGGGGCAGTAATATCGGAAATGTCCAATCGAGGCCCCGGGAACTATTCCGAGCACCGATTTTTTATTTGTTTAATAAACAATGCTCCTAGCGTCGTTCTCGCGGTATCGTCAGACTTCTCGACCCAATCTGACCGGAAGTAGGATAAAATCGGAGACGAATTCGGGGCAATAATATCGGGAATGTCCGATCGAGGCCCCGGGAACTATTGCGAGCACCGATTTTTTATTTGGTTAATAAACAATGCTCCTAGCGTCGTTCTCACGGCATCGTCAGATTTCTCGACCCAATCTGACCGGAAGTAGGATAAAATCGGAGACGAATTCGGGGCAGTAATATCGGGAATGTCCAATCGAGGCCCCGGGAACTATTCCGAGCACCGATTTCATATTTGATTAATAAACAATGCTCCTAGCGTCGTTCTCACGGCATCGTCAGATTTCTCGACCCAATCTGACCGGAAGTAGGATAAAATCGGAGACGAATTCGGGGCAGTAATATCGGGAATGTCCAATCGAGGCCCCGGGAACTATTCCGAGCACCGATTTCATATTTGTTTAATAAACACTGCTCCTAGCGCCGTTGCCGCGGCATCGTCAGACTTCTCGACCCAATCTGACCGGAAGTAGGATAAAATCGGAGAGGAATTCGGGGCAGTAATATCGGAAATGTCCAATCGAGGCCCCGGGAACTATTCCGAGCACCGATTTTTTATTTGTTTAATAAACAATGCTCCTAGCGTCGTTCTCGCGGTATCGTCAGACTTCTCGACCCAATCTGACCGGAAGTAGGATAAAATCGGAGACGAATTCGGGGCAATAATATCGGGAATGTCCGATCGAGGCCCCGGGAACTATTGCGAGCACCGATTTTTTATTTGGTTAATAAACAATGCTCCTAGCGTCGTTCTCACGGCATCGTCAGATTTCTCGACCCAATCTGACCGGAAGTAGGATAAAATCGGAGACGAATTCGGGGCAGTGATAACGGGAATGTCCGATCGAGGCCCCGGGAACCATTCCGAGCACCGATTTTATATTTGTTATTAAATTAACAATGCTCTTAGCCTCGTTCTCGCGGCATCGTCAGACTTCTCGACCCAATCTGACCGGAAGTAGGATAAAATCGGAGAGGAATTCGGGGCAGTAATATCGGGAATGTCCAATCGAGGCCCCGGGAACTATTCCGAGCACCGATTTTTTATTTGTTTAATAAACAATGCTCCTAGCGTCGTTCTCGCGGCATCGTCAGACTTTTCGCCCCAATCTGACCGGAATTGGGATAAAATCGGAGACGAATTCGGGGCAGTAATATCGGGAATGTCCGATCGATGCCCCGGGAACTATTCCGAGCACCGATTTTATATTCTTTAAATAAACAATGCTCCTAGCGTCGTTCTCGCGGCATCGTTAGACTTCTCGACCCAATCTGACCGGAAGTAGGATAAAATCGGAGACGAATTCGGGGCAGTTTCATCGGCAATGTCCGATCGAGGCCCGGGGAACTATTCCGAGCACCGATTTTATATATGTTTAATAAACAATCCTCCTAGCGTCGTTCTCGCGGCATCGTCAAACTTCTCGACCCAATCTGACCGGAATTGCGATAAAATCGGAATCGAATTCGGGGCAGTAATATCGGGAATATCCGATCGAGGCCCCGGGAACTATTCCGAGCCCCGATTTTATATTTGTTAAATAAACAATGCTCCTAGCATCGTTCTCGCGGCATCGTCAGACTTCTCGACCCAATCTGACCGGAAGTAGGATAAAATCGAAGACGAATTCGGGGCAGTAATATCGGGAATGTCCGATCGAGGCCCCGGGAACCATTCCGAGCACCGATTTCATATTTGTTTATTAAACAATGCTCCTAGCGTCGTTCTCGCAGCATCGTCAGACTTGTCGACCCAATCTGACCGGAAGTAGGATAAAATCGAAGACGAATTCGGGGCAATAATATCGGGAATGTCCGATCGAGGCCCCGGGAACTATTCCGAGCACCGATTTTTTATTTGGTTAATAAACAATGCTCCTAGCGTCGTTCTCACGGCATCGTCAGATTTCTCGACCCAATCTGACCGGAAGTAGGATAAAATCGGAGACGAATTCGGGGCAGTAATATCGGGAATGTCCAACCGAGGCCCCGGGAACTATTCCGAGCACCGATTTCATATTTGTTTAACAAACAATGCTCCTAGCGCCGTTCCCGCGGCATCGTCAGACTTCTCGACACAATCTGACCGGAAGTAGGATAAAATTGGAGACGAATTCGGGGCAGTAATATCGGGAATATCCGATCGAGACCCCGGGAACTATTCCGAGCCCCGATTTTATACTTGTTAAATAAACAATGCTCCTAGCATCGTTCTCGCGGCATCATCAGACTTCTCGACCCAATCTGACCGGAAGTAGGATAAAATCGGAGACGAATTCGGGGCAGTAATATCGGGAATGTCCGATCGAGGCCCCGGGAACTATTCCGAGCACCGATTTTATATATGTTTAATAAACAATGCTCCTAGCGTCGTTCTCGCGGCATGGTCAGACTTCTCGACCAAATCTGACCGGAATTGGGATAAAATCGGAGACGAATTCGGGGCAGCAATATCGGGAATGTCCGATCGATGCCCCGGGAACTATACCGAGCACCGATTTTATATTTGTAAAATAAACAATGCTCCTAGCGTCGATCTCGCGGCATCGTTAGAATTCTCGACCCAATCTGACCGGAATTGCGATAAAATCGGAATCGAATTCGGGGCAGTAATATTGGGAATGTCCGACCGAGGCCCCGGGAACCATTCCGAGCACCGATTTCATATTTGGTAAATAAACGATGCTCCTAGCGTCGTTCTCGCGGCATCGTTAGACTTCTTGATCCAATCTGACCGGAAGTAGGATAAAATCGGAGACGAATTCGGGGCAGTAAGATCGGGAATGTCCGATCGAGGCCCCGGGAACTATTCCGAGCACCGATTTTATATTTGTTAAATAAACAATGTTCCTAGCGTCGTTCTCGCAGCATCGTCAGACTTGTCGACCCAATCTGACCGGAAGTAGGACAAAATCGGAGACGAATTCGGGGCAGTAATATCGGGAATGTCCGATCGAGGCCCCGGGAACCATTCCGAGCACCGATTTCATATTTGTTTAATAAACAATGCTCCTAGCGTCGTTCTCGCGGCATCGTCAGACTTGTCGACCCAATCTGACCGGAATTGGGATAAAATCGGAGACGAATTCGGGGCAGTGATAACGGGAATGTCCGATCGAGGCCACGGGAACCATTCCGAGCACCGATTTTATAATTGTTAAATAAACAATGCTCCTAGCGTCGTTCTCGCGGCATCGATATAGTTCTCGACCCAATCTGACCGGAATTGCGATAAAATCGGAGACGAATTTGGGGCAGTAATATCGGGAATGTCAAATCGAGGCCTCGGGAACCATTCCGAGCACCGATTTTATATATGTTTGATAAGCAATGCTCCTAGCGTCGTTCTCGCGGCATCGTCAGACTTCTCGACCAAATCTGACCGGAATTGGGATAAAATCGGAGACGAATTCGGGGCAGTAATATCGGGAATGTCCGATCGAGGCCCCGCGAACCATTCCGAGCACCGATTTTATATTTGTCAAATAAACAATGGTCCTAGCGTCGTTCTTGCGGCATCGTCAGACTACTGGACCCAATCTGACCGGAAGTAGGATAAAATCGGAGACGAATTCGGGGCAGTAATATCGGGAATGTCCGATCGAGGCCCCGGGAACTATTCCGAGCACCGATTTTATATATGTTTAATAAACAATCCTCCTAGCGTCGTTCTCGCGGCATCGTCAGACTTCTCGACCCAATCTGACGGGAATTGCGATAAAATCGGAATCGAATTCGGGGCAGTAATATCGGGAATATCCGATCGAGGCCCCGGGAACTATTCCGAGCCCCGATTTTATATTTGTTAAATAAACAATGGTCCTAGCATCGTTCTCGCGGCATCGTCAGACTTCTCGTCCCAATCTGACCGCAAGTAGGATAAAATCGGAGACGAATTCGGGGCAGTAATATCGGGAATGTCCGATCGAGGCCCCGGGAACTATTCCGAGTACCGATTTTATATATGTTTAATAAACAATGCTCCTAGCGTCGTTCTCGCGGCATCGTCAGACTTCTCGACCCAATCTGACCGGAATTGGGATAAAATCGGAGACGAATTCGGGGCAGTAATATCGGGAATGTCCGATCGATGCCCCGGGAACTATTCCGAGCACCGATTTTATATTTTTTAAATAAACAATGCTCCTAGCGTCGTTCTCGCGGCATCGTTAGACTTCTCGACCCAATCTGACCGGAAGTAGGATAAAATCGGAGGCAAATTCGGGGCAGTTTCATCGGCAATGTCCGATCGAGGCCCGGGGAACTATTCCGAGCACCGATTTTATATATGTTTAATAAACAATCCTCCTAGCGTCGTTCTCGCGGCATCGTCAGACTTCTCGACCCAATCTGACCGGAATTGCGATAAAATCGGAATCGAATTCGGGGCAGTAATATCGGGAATATCCGATCGAGGCCCCGGGAACTATTCCGAGCCCCGATTTTATATTTGTTAAATAAACAATGCTCCTAGCATCGTTCTCGCGGCATCGTCAGACTTCTCGACCCAATCTGACCGGAAGTAGGATAAAATCGAAGACGAATTCGGGGCAGTAATATCGGGAATGTCCGATCGAGGCCCCGGGAACCATTCCGAGCACCGATTTCATATTTGTTTAATAAACAATGCTCCTAGCGTCGTTCTCGCAGCATCGTCAGACTTGTCGACCCAATCTGACCGGAAGTAGGATAAAATCGAAGACGAATTCGGGGCAATAATATCGGGAATGTCCGATCGAGGCCCCGGGAACTATTCCGAGCACCGATTTTTTATTTGGTTAATAAACAATGCTCCTAGCGTCGTTCTCACGGCATCGTCAGATTTCTCGACCCAATCTGACCGGAAGTAGGATAAAATCGGGGACGAATTCGGGGCAGTAATATCGGGAATGTCCAATCGAGGCCCCGGGAACTATTCCGAGCACCGATTTCATATTTGTTTAATAAACAATGCTCCTAGCGCCGTTCCCGCGGCATCGTCAGACTGCTCGACCCAATCTGACCGGAAGTAGGATAAAATCGGAGACGAATTCGGGGCAGTAATATCGGGAATATCCGATCGAGACCCCGGGAACTATTCCGAGCCCCGATTTTATACTTGTTAAATAAACAATGCTCCTAGCATCGTTCTCGCGGCATCGTCAGACTTCTCGACCCAATCTGACCGGAAGTAGGATAAAATCGGAGACGAATTCGGGGCAGTAATATCGGGAATGTCCGATCGAGGCCCCGGGAACTATTCCGAGCACCGATTTTATATATGTTTAATAAACAATGCTCCTAGCGTCGTTCTCGCGGCATGGTCAGACTTCTCGACCCAATCTGACCGGAATTGGGATAAAATCGGAGACGAATTCGGGGCAGCAATATCGGGAATGCCCGATCGATGCCCCGGGAACTATTCCGAGCACCGATTTTATATTTGTAAAATAAACAATGCTCCTAGCGTCGATCTCGCGGCATCGTTAGAATTCTCGACCCAATCTGACCGGAATTGCGATAAAATCGGAATCGAATTCGGGGCAGTAATATCGGGAATGTCCGACCGAGGCCCCGGGAACCATTCCGAGCACCGATTTCATATTTGGTAAATAAACGATGCTCCTAGCGTCGTTCTCGCGGCATCGTTAGACTTCTTGATCCAATCTGACCGGAAGTAGGATAAAATCGGAGACGAATTCGGGGCAGTAAGATCGGGAATGTCCGATCGAGGCCCCGGGAACTATTCCGAGCACCGATTTTATATTTGTTAAATAAACAATGCTCCTAGCGTCGTTCTCGCCGCATCGTCAGACTTGTCGACCCAATCTGACCGGAAGTAGGATAAAATCGGAGACGAATTCGGGCAGTAATATCGGGAATGTCAAATCGAGGCCCCGGGAACTATTCCGACCACCGATTTTATATATGTTTAATAAGCAATGCTCCTAGCGTCGGTCTCGCGGCATCGTCAGATTTCTCGACCCAATCTGACCGGAATTGGGATAAAATCGGAGACGAATTCGGGGCAGTGATAACGGGAATGTCCGATCGAGGCCACGGGAACCATTCCGAGCACCGATTTTATATTTGTTATTAAATTAACAATGCTCTTAGCCTCGTTCTCGCGGCATCGTCAGACTTCTCGACCCAATCTGACCGGAAGTAGGATAAAATCGGAGACGAATTCGGGGCAGTAATATCCGGAATGTCCGATCGAGGGCCCGGGAACTATTCCGAGCCCCGATTTTACATTTGTTAAATAAACAATGCTCCTAGCGTCGTTCTCGCGGCATCGTCAGACTTCTCGACCCAATCTGACCGGAAGTAGGATAAAATCGGAGACGAATTCGGGGCAGTGATATCGGGAATGTTCGATCGAGGCCCCGGGAACTATTCCGAGCACCGATTTTATATATGTTTAATAAACAATCCTCGTAGCGTCGTTCTCGCGGCATCGTCAGACTTCTCGACCCAATCTGACGGGAATTGCGATAAAATCGGAATCGAATTCGGGGCAGTAATATCGGGAATATCCGATCGAGGCCCCGGGAACTATTCCGAGCCCCGATTTTATATTTGTTAAATAAACAATGGTCCTAGCATCGTTCTCGCGGCATCGTCAGACTTCTCGTCCCAATCTGACCGGAAGTAGGATAAAATCGGCGACGAATTCGGGGCAGTAATATCGGGAATGTCCGATCGAGGCCCCGGGAACTATTCCGAGTACCGATTTTATATATGTTTAATAAACAATGCTCCTAGCGTCGTTCTCGCGGCATCGTCAGACTTCTCGACCCAATCTGACCGGAATCGGGATAAAATCGGAGACGAATTCGGGGCAGTAATATCGGGAATGTCCGATCGATGCCCCGGGAACTATTCCGAGCACCGATTTTATATTTTTTAAATAAACATTGCTCCTCGCGTCGTTCTCGCGGCATCGTTAGACTTCTCGACCCAATCTGACCGGAAGTAGGATAAAATCGGAGACGAATTCGGGGCAGTTTCATCGGCAATGTCCGATCGAGGCCCGGGGAACTATTCCGAGCACCGATTTTATATATGTTTAATAAACAATCCTCCTAGCGTCGTTCTCGCGGCATCGTCAGACTTCTCGACCCAATCTGACCGGAATTGCGATAAAATCGGAATCGAATTCGGGGCAGTAATATCGGGAATATCCGATCGAGGCCCTGGGAACTATTCCGAGCCCCGATTTTATATTTGTTAAATAAACAATGCTCCTAGCATCGTTCTCGCGGCATCGACAGACTTCTCGACCCAATCTGACCGGAAGTAGGATAAAATCGAAGACGAATTCGGGGCAGTAATATCGGGAATGTCCGATCGAGGCCCCGGGAACCATTCCGAGCACCGATTTCATATTTGTTATTAAATTGACAATGCTCTTAGCCTCGTTCTCGCGGCATCGTGAGACTTCTCGACCCAATCTGACCGGAAGTAGGATAAAATCGGAGACGAATTCGGGGCAGTAATATCGGGAATGTCCAATCGAGGCCCCGGGAACTATTCCGAGCACCGATTTCATATTTGTTTAATAAACAATGCTCCTAGCGTCGTTCTCGCAGCATCGTCAGACTTGTCGACCCAATCTGACCGGAAGTAGGATAAAATCGAAGACGAATTCGGGGCAATAATATCGGGAATGTCCGATCGAGGCCCCGGGAACTATTGCGAGCACCGATTTTTTATTTGGTTAATAAACAATGCTCCTAGCGTCGTTCTCACGGCATCGTCAGATTTCTCGACCCAATCTGACCGGAAGTAGGATAAAATCGGAGACGAATTCGGGGCAGTAATATCGGGAATGTCCAATCGAGGCCCCGGGAACTATTCCGAGCCCCGATTTCATATTTGTTTAATAAACAATGCTCCTAGCGCCGTTCCCGCGGCATCGTCAGACTTCTCGACCCAATCTGACCGGAAGTAGGATAAAATCGCAGACGAATTCGGGGCAGTAATATCGGGAATATCCGATCGAGACCCCGGGAACTATTCCGAGCCCCGATTTTATACTTGTTAAATAAACAATGCTCCTAGCATCGTTCTCGCGGCATCGTCAGACTTCTCGACCCAATCTGACCGGAAGTAGGATAAAATCGGAGACGAATTCGGGGCAGTAATATCGGGAATGTCCGATCGAGGCCCCGGGAACTATTCCGAGCACCAAATTATATATGTTTAATAAACAATGCTCCTAGCGTCGTTCTCGCGGCATGGTCAGACTTCTCGACCCAATCTGACCGGAATTGGGATAAAATCGGAGACGAATTCGGGGCAGCAATATCGGGAATGTCCGATCGATGCCCCGGGAACTATTCCGAGCACCGATTTTATATTTGTAAAATACACAATGCTCCTAGCGTCGATCTCGCGGCATCGTTAGAATTCTCGACCCAATCTGACCGGAATTGCGATAAAATCGGAATCGAATTCGGGGCAGTAATATCGGGAATGTCCGACCGAGGCCCCGGGAACCATTCCGAGCACCGATTTCATATTTAGTAAATAAACGATGCTCCTAGCGTCGTTCTCGCGGCATCGTTAGACTTCTTGATCCAATCTGACCGGAAGTAGGATAAAATCGGAGACGAATTCGGGGCAGTAAGATCGGGAATGTCCGATCGAGGCCCCGGGAACTATTCCGAGCACCGATTTTATATTTGTTAAATAAACAATGCTCCTAGCGTCGTTCTCGCAGCATCGTCAGACTTGTCGACCCAATCTGACCGGAAGTAGGATATAATCGGAGACGAATTCGGGGCAGTAATATCGGGAATGTCAAATCGAGGCCCCGGGAACTATTCCGAGCACCGATTTTATATATGTTTAATAAGCAATGCTCCTAGCGTCGTTCTCGCGGCATCGTCAGACTTCTCGACCCAATCTGACCGGAATTGGGATAAAATCGGAGACGAATTCGGGGCAGTGATAACGGGAATGTCCGATCGAGGCCCCGGGAACCATTCCGAGCACCGATTTTATATTTGTTATTAAATTAACAATGCTCTTAGCCTCGTTCTCGCGGCATCGTCAGACTTCTCGACCCAATCTGACCGGAAGTAGGATAAAATCGGAGAGGAATTCGGGGCAGTAATATCGGGAATGTCCAATCGAGGCCCCGGGAACTATTCCGAGCACCGATTTTTTATTTGTTTAATAAACAATGCTCCTAGCGTCGTTCTCGCGGCATCGTCAGACTTCTCGACCCATTCTGACCGGAAGTAGGATAAAATCGGAGACGAATTCGGGGCAGTAATATCGGGAATGTCCGATCGAGGGCCCGGGAACTATTCCGAGCCCCGATTTTACATTTGTTAAATAAACAATGCTCCTAGCGTCGTTCTCGCGGCATGGTCAGACTTCTCGACCCAATCTGACCGGAATTGGGATAAAATCGGAGACGAATTCGGGGCAGCAATATCGGGAATGTCCGATCGATGCCCCGGGAACTATTCCGAGCACCGATTTTATATTTGTAAAGTACACAATGCTCCTAGCGTCGATCTCGCGGCATCGTTAGAATTCTCGACCCAATCTGACCGGAATTGCGACAAAATCGGAATCGAATTCGGGGCAGTAATATCGGGAATGTCCGACCGAGGCCCCGGGCACCATTCCGAGCACCGATTTCATATTTAGTAAATAAACGATGCTCCTAGCGTCGTTCTCGCGGCATCGTTAGACTTCTTGATCCAATCTGACCGGAAGTAGGATAAAATCGGAGACGAATTCGGGGCAGTAATATCGGGAATGTCCGATCGAGGCCCCGGGAACTATTCCGAGTACCGATTTTATATATGTTTAATAAACAATGCTCCTATCGTCGTTCTCGCGGCATCGTCAGACTTCTCGACCCAATCTGACCGGAATTGGGATAAAATCGGAGACGAATTCGGGGCAGTAATATCGGGAATGTCCGATCGATGCCCCGGGAACTATTCCGAGCACCGATTTTATATTTTTTAAATAAACAATGCTCCTAGCGTCGTTCTCGCGGCATCGTTAGACTTCTCGACCCAATCTGACCGGAAGTAGGATAAAATCGGAGACGAATTCGGGGCAGTTTCATCGGCAATGTCCGATCGAGGCCCGGGGAACTATTCCGAGCACCGATTTTATATATGTTTAATAAACAATCCTCCTAGCGTCGTTCTCGCGGCATCGTCAGACTTCTCGACCCAATCTGACCGGAATTGCGATAAAATCGGAATCGAATTCGGGGCAGTAATATCGGGAATATCCGATCGAGGCCCTGGGAACTATTCCGAGCCCCGATTTTATATTTGTTAAATAAACAATGCTCCTAGCATCGTTCTCGCGGCATCGTCAGACTTCTCGACCCAATCTGACCGGAAGTAGGATAAAATCGAAGACGAATTCGGGGCAGTAATATCGGGAATGTCCGATCGAGGCCCCGGGAACCATTCCGAGCACCGATTTCATATTTGTTTAATAAACAATGCTCCTAGCGTCGTTCTCGCAGCATCGTCAGACTTGTCGACCCAATCTGACCGGAAGTAGGATAAAATCGAAGACGAATTCGGGGCAATAATATCGGGAATGTCCGATCGAGGCCCCGGGAACTATTCCGAGCACCGATTTTTTATTTGGTTAATAAACAATGCTCCTAGCGTCGTTCTCACGGCATAGTCAGATTTCGCGACCCAATCTGACCGGAAGTAGGATAAAATCGGAGACGAATTCGGGGCAGTAATATCGGGAATGTCAAATCGAGGCCCCGGGAACTATTCCGAGCACCGATTTCATATTTGTTTAATATACAATGCTTCTAGCGCCGTTCTCGCGGCATCGTCAGACTTCTCGACCCAATCTGACCGGAAGTAGGATAAAATCGGAGACGAATTCGGGGCAGTAATATCGGGAATGTCCGATCGAGGCCCCGGGAACTATTCCGAGTACCGATTTTATATATGTTTAATAAACAATGCTCCTAGCGTCATTCTCGCGACATCGTCAGACTTCTCGACCCAATCTGACCGGAATTGGGATAAAATCGGAGACGAATTCGGGGCAGTAATATCGGGAATGTCCGATCGATGCCGCGGGAACTATTCCGAGCACCGATTTTATATTTTTTAAATAAACATTGCACCTAGCGTCGTTCTCGCGGCATCGTTGGACTTCTCGACCCAATCTGACCGGAAGTAGGATAAAATCGGAGACGAATTCGGGGCAGTTTCATCGGCAATGTCCGATCGAGGCCCGGGGAACTATTCCGAGCACCGATTTTATATATGTTTAATAAACAATCCTCCTAGCGTCGTTCTCGCGGCATCGTCAGACTTCTCGACCCAATCTGACCGGAATTGCGATAAAATCGGAATCGAATTCGGGGCAGAAATATCGGGAATATCCGATCGAGGCCCCGGGAACTATTCCGAGCGCCGATTTTATATTTGTTAAATAAACAATGCTCCTAGCGTCGTTCTCGCGGCATCGTCAGACTTCTCGACCCAATCTGACCGGAAGTAGGAGAAAATCGGAGACGAATTCGGGGCAGTAATATCGGGAATGTCCGATCGAGGCCCCGGGAACTATTCCGAGCACCGATTTTATAATTGTTAAATCAACAATGCTCCTAGCGTCGTTCTCGCGGCATCGTTAGACTTCTCGACCCAATCTGACCGGAATTGCGATAAAATCGGAGACGAATTCGGGGCAGTAATATCGGGAATGTCAAATCGAGGCCTCGGGAACTATTCCGAGCACCGATTTTATATATGTTTGATAAGCAATGCTCCTAGCGTCGTTCTCGCGGCATCGTCAGACTTCTCGACCCAATCTGACCGGAATTGGGATAAAATCGGAGACGAATTCGGGGCAGTAATATCGGGAATGTCCGATCGAGGCCCCGCGAACCATTCCGAGCACCGATTTTATATTTGTTAACTAAACAATGGTCCTAGCGTCGTTCTTGCCGCATCGTCAGACTACTCGACCCAATCTGACCGGAAGTAGTATAAAATCGGAGACGAATTCGGGGCAGTAATATCGGGAATGTCCGATCGAGGCCCCGGGAACTATTCCGAGCACCGATTTTATATATGTTTGATAAGCAATCTCCTAGCGTCGTTCTCGCGGCATCGTCAGACTTCTCGACCCAATCTGACCGGAAGTAGGATAAAATCGGAGACGAATTCGGGGCAGTAATATCGGGAATATCCGATCGAGGCCCCGGGAACTATTCCGAGCCCCGATTTTATATTTGTTAAATAAACATTGCTCCTAGCATCGTTCTCGCGGCATCGTCAGACTTCTCGACCCAATCTGATCGGAAGTAGGATAAAATCGGAGAGGAATTCGGGGCAGTAATATCGGGAATGTCCGATCGAGGGCCCGGGAACTATTCCGAGCCCCGATTTTACATTTGTTAAATAAACAATGCTCCTAGCGTCGTTCTCACGGCATCGTCAGACTTCTCGACCCAATCTGACCGGAAGTAGGATAAAATCGGAGACGAATTCGGGGCAGTAATATCGGGAATATCCGATCGAGGCCCCGGGAACTATTCCGAGCCCCGATTTTATATTTGTTAAATAAACAATGCTCCTAGCATCGTTCTCGCGGTATCATCAGATTTCTCGACCCAATCTGACCGGAAGTAGGATAAAATCGGAGACGAATTCGGGGCAGTAATATCGGGAATGTCCAATCGAGGCCCCGGGAATTATTCCGAGCACCGATTTCATATTTGTTTAATAAACAATGCTCCTAGCGTCGTTCTCGCGGCATCGTCAGACTTCTCGACCCAATCTGACCGGAAGTAGGATAAAATCGGAGACGAATTCGGGGCAGTAATATCGGGAATGTCCGATCGATGCCCCGGGAACTATTCCGAGCACCGATTTTATATTTGTAAAATAAACTATGCTCCTAGCGTCGTTCTCGCGGCATCGTCAGACTTCTCGACCCAATCTGACCGGAATTGCGATAAAATCGGGATCGAATTCGGGGCATTAATATCGGGAATATCCGATCGAGGCCCCGGGAACTATTCCGAGCCCCGATTTTATATTTGTTAAATAAACAATGCTCCTAGCATCGTTCTCGCGGCATCGTCAGACTTCTCGACCCAATCTGACCGGAAGTAGGATAAAATCGGAGACAATTTCGGGGCAGTAATATCGGGAATGTCCGATCGAGGCCCCGGGACCTATTCCGAGCACCGATTTTATATATGTTTAATAAACAATGCTCCTAGCGTCGATCTCGCGGCATCGTCAGACTTTTCGACCCAATCTGACCGGAAGTAGGATAAAATCGGAGACGAATTCGGGGCAGTAATATCGGGAATATCCGATCGAGGCCCCGGGAACTATTCCGAGCACCGATTTTATATTTGTTTAATAAACAATGCTCCTAGCGTCGTTCTCGCGGCATCGTCAGACTTCTCGACCCAATCTGACCGGAAGTAGGATAAAATCGGAGACGAATTCGGGGCAGTAATATCGGGAATGTCCAATCGAGGCCCCGGGAATTATTCCGAGCACCGATTACATATTTGTTTAATAAACAATGCTCCTAGCGTCGTTCTCGCGGCATCGTCAGACTTCTCGACCCAATCTGACCGGAAGTAGGATAAAATCGGAGACGAATTCGGGGCAGTAATATCGGGAATGTCCGATCGATGCCCCGGGAACTATTCCGAGCACCGATTTTATATTTGTAAAATAAACTATGCTCCTAGCGTCGTTCTCGCGGCATCGTCAGACTTCTCGACCCAATCTGACCGGAATTGCGATAAAATCGGGATCGAATTCGGGGCATTAATATCGGGAATGTCCGATCGAGGCCCCCGGAACTGTTCCGAGCACCGATTTTACATTTGTTAAATAAACAATGCTCCTAGCGTCGTTCTCGCGGCATCGTTAGACTTCTCGACCCAATCTGACCGGAATTGCGATAAAATCGGAGACGAATTCGGGGCAGTAATATCGGGAATGTCCGATCGAGGCCCCGGGAACTATTCCGAGCACCGATTTTATATATGTTTAATAAACAATGCTCCTAGCGTCGTTCTCGCGGCATCGTCAGACTTCTCAACCCAATCTGACCGGAATTGGGATAAAATCCGAGACGAATTCGGGGCAGTAATATCGGGAATGTCCGATCGAGGCCCGGGGAACCATTCCGAGCACCGATTTTATATATGTTTAATAAACAATGCTCCTAGCGTCGTTCTCGCGGCATCGTCAGACTTCTCGACCCAATCTGACCGGAATTGGGATAAAATCGGAGACGAATTCGGGGTAGTAATATCGGGAATGTCCGATCGAGGCCCCGGGAACCATTCCGAGCACCGATTTTATATTTGTTAAATAAACAATGCTCCTAGCGTCGTTCTCGCGGCATCGTCAGACTACTCGACCCAATCTGACCGGAAGTAGGATAAAATCGGAGACGAATTCGGGGCAGAAATATCGGGAATGTCCGATCGAGGCCCCGGGAACTATTCCGAGCACCGATTTTATATATGTTTAATAAACAATGCTCCTAGCGACGTTCTCGCGGCATGGTCAGACTTCTCGACCCAATCTGACCGGAATTGGGATAGAATCGGAGACGAATTCGGGGCAGCAATATCGGGAATGTCCGATCGATGCCCCGGGAACTATTCCGAGCACCGATTTTAAATTTGTAAAATAAACAATGCTCCTAGCGTCGTTCTCGCAGCATCGTTAGACTTCTCGACCCAATCTGACCGGAATTGCGATAAAATCGGAGACGAGTTCGGGGCAGTAATATCGGGAATGTCCGATCGAGGCCCGGGGAACTATTCCGAGCACCGATTTTATATATGTTTAATAATCAATCCTCCTAGCGTCGTTCTCACGGCATCGTCAGACTTCTCGACCCAATCTGACCGGAATTGCGATAAAATCGGAATCGAATTCGGGGCATTAATATCGGGAATATCCGATCGAGGCCCCGGGAACTATTCCGAGCCCCGATTTTATATTTGTTAAATAAACAATGCTCCTAGCATCGTTCTCGCGGCATCGTCAGACTTCTCGACCCAATCTGACCGGAAGTAGGATAAAATCGGAGACGATTTCGCGGCAGTATTATCGGGAATGTCCGATCGAGGCCCCGGGAACTATTCCGAGCACCGATTTTATATATGTTTAATAAACAATGCTCCTAGCATCGTTCTCGCGGCATCGTCAGACTTTTCGACCCAATCTGACCGGAAGTAGGATAAAATCGGAGACGAATTCGGGGCACTAATATCGGGAATGTCCGATCAAGGCCCCGGGAACTATTCCGAGCACCGATTTTATATTTGTTTAATAAACAATGCTCCTAGCGTCGTTCTCGCGGCATCGTCAGTCTTCTCGACCCAATCTGACCGGAAGTAGGATAAAATCGGAGACGAATTCGGGGCAGTAATATCGGGAATGTCCGATCGAGGCCCCGGGAACTATTCCGAGTACCGATTTTATATATGTTTAATAAACAATCCTCCTAGCGTCGTTCTCGCGGCATCGTCAGACTTCTCGACCCAATCTGACCGGAATTGCGATAAAATCGGAATCGAATTCGGGGCAGTAATATCGGGAATATCCGATCGAGGCCCCGGGAACTATTCCGAGCGCCGATTTTATATTTGTTAAATAAACAATGCTCCTAGCATCGTTCTCGCGGCATCGTCAGACTTCTCGACCCAATCTGACCGGAAGTAGGATAAAATCGAAGACGAATTCGGGGCAGTAATATCGGGAATGTCCGATCGAGGCCCCGGGAACCATGCCGAACACCGATTTTATATATGTTTAATAAACAATGCTCCTAGCGTCGTTCTCGCGGCATCGTCAGACTTTTCAACCCAATCTGACCGGAAGTAGGATAACATCGGAGACGAATTCGGGGCACTAATATCGGGAATGTCCGATCGAGGCCCCGGGAACTATTCCGAGTACCGATTTTATATTTGTTTAATAAACAATGCTCCTAGCGTCGTTCTCGCGGCATCGTCAGACTTCTCGACCCAATCTGACCGGAATTGCGATAAAATCGGAGACGAATTCGGGGCAGTAATATCGGGAATGTCAAATCGAGCCCTCGGGAACTATTCCGAGCACCGATTTTATATAAGTTTGATAAGCAATGCTCCTAGCGTCGTTCTCGCGGCATCGTCAGACTTCTCGACCCAATCTGACCGGAATTGGGATAACATCGGAGACGAATTCGGGGCAGTAATATCGGGAATGTCCGATCGAGGCCCCGCGAACCATTCCGAGCACCGATTTTATATTTGTTAACTAAACAATGGTCCTAGCGTCGTTCTTGCCGCATCGTCAGACTACTCGACGCAATCTGACCGGAAGTAGGATAAAATCGGAGACGAATTCGGGGCAGTAATATCGGGAATGTCCGATCGAGGCCCCGGGAACTATTCCGAGCACCGATTTTATATATGTTTGATAAGCAATCTCCTAGCGTCGTTCTCGCGGCATCGTCAGACTTCTCGACCCAATCTGACCGGAAGTAGGATAAAATCGGAGACGAATTCGGGGCAGTAATATCGGGAATATCCGATAGAGGCCCCGGGAACTATTCCGAGCCCCGATTTTATATTTGTTAAATAAACAATGCTCCTAGCATCGTTCTCGCGGCATCGTCAGACTTCTCGACCCAATCTGACCGGAAGTAGGATAAAATCGGAGAGGAATTCGGTGCAGTAATATCGGGAATGTCCGATCGAGGGCCCGGGAACTATTCCGAGCCCCGATTTTACATTTGTTAAATAAACAATGCTCCTAGCGTCGTTCTCACGGCATCGTCAGACTTCTCGACCCAATCTGACCGGAAGTAGGATAAAATCGGAGACGAATTCGGGGCAGTAATATCGGGAATGTCCAATCGAGGCCCCGGGAATTATTCCGAGCACCGATTTCATATTTGTTTAATAAACAATGCTCCTAGCGTCGTTCTCGCGGCATCGTCAGATTTCTCGACCCAATCTGACCGGAAGTAGGATAAAATCGGAGACGAATTCGGGGCAGTAATATCGGGAATATCCGATCGATGCCCCGGGAACTATTCCGAGCACCGATTTTATATTTGTAAAATAAACTATGCTCCTAGCGTCGTTCTCGCGGCATCGTCAGACTTCTCGACCCAATCTGACCGGAATTGCGATAAAATCGGGATCTAATTCGGGGCATTAATATCGGGAATATCCGATCGAGGCCCCGGGAACTATTCCGAGCCCCGATTTTATATTTGTTAAATAAACAATGCTCCTAGCATCGTTCTCGCGGCATCGTCAGACTTCTCGACCCAATCTGACCGGAAGTAGGATAAAATCGGAGACAATTTCGGGGCAGTAATATCGGGAATGTCCGATCGAGGCCCCGGGACCTATTCCGAGCACCGATTTTATATATGTTTAATAAACAATGCTCCTAGCGTCGATCTCGCGGCATCGTCAGACTTTTCGACCCAATCTGACCGGAAGTAGGATAAAATCGGAGACGAATTCGGGGCAGTAATATCGGGAATGTCCGATCGAGGCCCCGGGAAATATTCCGAGCACCGATTTTATAGTTGTTTAATAAACAATGCTCCTAGCGTCGTTCTCGCGGCATCGTCAGACTTCTCGACCCAATCTGACCGGAAGTAGGATAAAATCGGAGACGAATTCGGGTCAGTAATATCGGGAATGTCCGATCGAGGCCCCGGGAACTATTCCGAGCGCCGATTTTATATTCGTTAAATAAACAATGCTCCTAGCGTCGTTCTCGCGGCATCGTCAGACTTCTTGACCCAATCTGACCGGAAGTAGGATAAAATCGGAGACGAATTCGGGGCACTAATATCGGGAATGTCCGATCGAGGCCCCCGGAACTATTCCGAGCACCGATTTTACATTTGTTAAATAAACAATGCTCCTAGCGTCGTTCTCGCGGCATCGTTAGACTTCTCGACCCAATCTGACCGGAATTGCGATAAAATCGGAGACGAATTCGGGGCAGTAATATCGGGAATGTCCGATCGAGGCCCCGGGAACTATTCCGAGCACCGATTTTATATATGTTTAATAAACAATGCTCCTAGCGTCGTTCTCGCGGCATCGTCAGACTTCTCGACCCAATCTGACCGGAATTGGGATAAAATCCGAGACGAATTCGGGGCAGTAATATCGGGAATGTCCGATCGAGGCCCGGGGAACCATTCCGAGCACCGATTTTATATATGTTTAATAAACAATGCTCCTAGCGTCGTTCTCGCGGCATCGTCAGACTTCTCGACCCAATCTGACCGGAATTGGGATAAAATCGGAGACGAATTCGGGGTAGTAATATCGGGAATGTCCGATCGAGGCCCCGGGAACCATTCCGAGCACCGATTTTATATTTGTTAAATAAACAATGCTCCTAGCGTCGTTCTCGCGGCATCGTCAGACTACTCGACCCAATCTGACCGGAAGTAGGATAAAATCGGAGACGAATTCGGGGCAGAAATATCGGGAATGTCCGATCGAGGCCCCGGGAACTATTCCGAGCACCGATTTTATATATGTTTAATAAACAATGCTCCTAGCGTCGTTCTCGCGGCATGGTCAGACTTCTCGACCCAATCTGACCGGAATTGGGATAGAATCGGAGACGAATTCGGGGCAGCAATATCGGGAATGTCCGATCGATGCCCCGGGAACTATTCCGAGCACCGATTTTATATTTGTAAAATAAACAATGCTCCTAGCGTCGTTCTTGCGGCATCGTTAGACTTCTCGACCCAATCTGACCGGAATTGCGATAAAATCGGAGACGAGTTCGGGGCAGTAATATCGGGAATGTCCGATCGAGGCCCGGGGAACTATTCCGAGCACCGATTTTATATATGTTTAATAATCAATCCTCCTAGCGTCGTTCTCACGGCATCGTCAGAATTCTCGACCCAATCTGACCGGAATTGCGATAAAATCGGAATCGAATTCGGGGCATTAATATCGGGAATATCCGATCGAGGCCCCGGGAACTATTCCGAGCCCCGATTTTATATTTGTTAAATAAACAATGCTCCTAGCATCGTTCTCGCGGCTTCGTCAGACTTCTCGACCCAATCTGACCGGAAGTAGGATAAAATCGGAGACGATTTCGCGGCAGTATTATCGGGAATGTCCGATCGAGGCCCCGGGAACCATTCCGAGCACCGATTTTATATATGTTTAATAAACAATGCTCCTAGCATCGTTCTCGCGGCATCGTCAGACTTTTCGACCCAATCTGACCGGAAGTAGGATAAAATCGGAGACGAATTCGGGGCACTAATATCGGGAATGTCCGATCGAGGCCCCGGGAACTATTCCGAGCACCGATTTTATATTTGTTTAATAAACAATGCTCCTACCGTCGTTCTCGCGGCATCGTCAGACTTCTCGACCCAATCTGACCGGAAGTAGGATAAAATCGGAGACGAATTCGGGGCAGTAATATCGGGAATGTCCGATCGAGGCCCCGGGAACTATTCCGAGTACCGATTTTATATATGTTTAATAAACAATGCTCCTAGCGTCGTTCTCGCGGCATCGTCAGACTTCTCGACCCAATCTGACCGGAATTGCGATAAAATCGGAATCGAATTCGGGGCAGTAATATCGGGAATATCCGATCGAGGCCCCGGGAACTATTCCGAGCGCCGATTTTATATTTGTTAAATAAACAATGCTCCTAGCATCGTTCTCGCGGCATCGTCAGACTTCTCGACCCAATCTGACCGGAAGTAGGATAAAATCGGAGACGAATTCGGGGCAGTAATATCGGGAATGTCCGATCGAGGCCCCGGGAACTATTCCGAGTACCGATTTTATATATGTTTAATAAACAATGCTCCTAGCGTCGTTCTCGCGGCATCGTCAGACTTCTCGACCCAATCTGACCGGAATTGCGATAAAATCGGAATCGAATTCGGGGCAGTAATATCGGGAATATCCGATCGAGGCCCCGGGAACTATTCCGAGCGCCGATTTTATATTTGTTAAATAAACAATGCTCCTAGCATCGTTCTCGCGGCATCGTCAGACTTCTCGACCCAATCTGACCGGAAGTAGGATAAAATCGAAGACGAATTCGGGGCAGTAATATCGGGAATGTCCGATCGAGGCCCCGGGAACCATTCCGAACACCGATTTTATATATGTTTAATAAACAATGCTCCTAGCGTCGTTCTCGCGGCATCGTCAGACTTTTCAACCCAATCTGACCGGAAGTAGGATAACATCGGAGACGAATTCGGGGCACTAATATCGGGAATGTCCGATCGAGGCCCCGGGAACTATTCCGAGTACCGATTTTATATTTGTTTAATAAACAATGCTCCTAGCGTCGTTCTCGCGGCATCGTCAGACTTCTCGACCCAATCTGACCGGAAGTAGGATAAAATCGGAGACGAATTCGGGGCAGTAATATCGGGAATGTCCGATCGAGGCCCCGGGAACCATTCCGAGCACCGATTTTATATTTGTTAAATAAACAATGCTCCTAGCGTCGTTCTCGCGGCATCGTTAGACTTCTCGACCCAATCTGACCGGTATTAGGATAAAATCGGAGACGAATTCGGGGCAGTAATATCGGGAATGTCAAATCGAGGCCCCGGGAACTATTCCGAGCACCGATGATATATATGTTTAATAAGCAATGCTCCTAGCGTCGTTCTCGCGGCATCGTCAGACTTCTCGACCCAATCTGACCGGAATTGGGATAAAATCGGAGACGAATTCGGGGCAGTGATAACGGGAATGTCCGGTCGAGGCCCCGGGAACCATTCCGAGCACCGATTTTATATTTGTTATTAAATTAACAATGCTCTTAGCCTCGTTCTCGCGGCATCGTCAGACTTCTCGACCCAATCTGACCGGAAGTAGGATAAAATCGGAGAGGAATTCGGGGCAGTAATATCGGGAACGTCCAATCGAGGCCCCGGGAACTATTCCGAGCACCGATTTTTTATTTGTTTAATAAACAATGCTCCTAGCGTCGTTCTCGCGGCATCGTCAGACTTCTCGAACCAATCTGACCGGAAGTAGGATAAAATCGGAGACGAATTCGGGGCAGTAATATCGGGAATGTCCGATCGAGGCCCCGGGAACTATTCCGAACACTGATTTTATATTTGTTAAGTAAACAATGCTCCTAGCGTCGTTCTCGCGGCATCGTTAGACTTCTCGACCCAATCTGACCGGAATTGCGGAAAAATCGGAGACGAATTCGGGGCAGTAATATCGGGAATGTCCGATCGAGGCCCCGGGAACTATTCCGAACACTGATTTTATATTTGTTAAGTAAACAATGCTCCTAGCGTCGTTCTCGCGGCATCGTCAGACTTCTCGACCCTATCTGACCGGAAGTAGGAAAAAATCGGAGACGAATTCGGGGCAGTAATATCGGGAATGTCAAATCGAGGCCCCGGGAACTATTCCGAGCACCGATGTTATATATGTTTAATAAGCAATGCTCCTAGCGTCGTTCTCGCGGCATCGTCAGACGTCTCGACCCAATCTGACCGGAATTGGGATAAAATCGGAGACGAATTCGGGGCAGTGATAACGGGAATGTCCGGTCGAGGCCCCGGGAACCATTCCGAGCACCGATTTTATATTTGTTATTAAATTAACAATGCTCTTAGCGTCGTTCTCTCGGTATCGTCAGATTTCTCGACCCAATCTTACCGGAAGTAGAATAAAATCGGAGACGAATTCGGGGCAGTAATATCGGGAATGTCCGATCGTGGCCCCGGGAACTATTCCGAGCCCCGATTTTATATTTGTTTAATAAACAATGCTCCTAGCGTCGTTCTCGCGGCATCGTCAGACTTCTCGACCCAATCTGACCGGAAGTAGGATAAAATCGGAGACGAATTCGGGGCAGTAATATCGGGAATGTTCGATCGATGCCCCGGGAACTATTCCGAGCCCCGATTTTATATTTGTTAAATAAACAATGCTCCTAGCATCGTTCTCGCGGCATCGTCAGACTTCTCGACCCAATCTGACCGGAAGTAGGATAAAATCGGAGACAATTTCGGGGCAGTAATATCGGGAATGTCCGATCGAGGCCCCGGGACCTATTCCGAGCACCGATTTTATATATGTTTAATAAACAATGCTCCTAGCGTCGATCTCGCGGCATCGTCAGACTTTTCGACCCAATCTGACCGGAAGTAGGATAAAATCGGAGACGAATTCGGGGCAGTAATATCGGGAATATCCGATCGAGGCCCCGGGAACTATTCCGAGCACCGATTTTATATTTGTTTAATAAACAATGCT
This sequence comes from Ophion obscuratus, assembly GCA_964007375.1. Lineage (NCBI taxonomy): Eukaryota > Metazoa > Arthropoda > Insecta > Hymenoptera > Ichneumonidae > Ophion > Ophion obscuratus. Next base: position 44,157,312 of record OZ023314.1, read on the forward strand.
CCTAGCGTCGTTCTCGCGGCATCGTCAGACTTCTCGACCCAATCTGACCGGAAGTAGGATAAAATCGGAGACGAATTCGGGGCAGTAATATCGGGAATGTCCAATCGAGGCCCCGGGAATTATTCCGAGCACCGATTTCATATTTGTTTAATAAACAATGCTCCTAGCGTCGTTCTCGCGGCATCGTCAGACTTCTCGACCCAATCTGACCGGAAGTAGGATAAAATCGGAGACGAATTCGGGGCAGTAATATCGGGAATGTCCGATCGATGCCCCGGGAACTATTCCGAGCACCGATTTTATATTTGTAAAATAAACTATGCTCCTAGCGTCGTTCTCGCGGCATCGTCAGACTTCTCGACCCAATCTGACCGGAATTGCGATAAAATCGGGATCGAATTCGGGGCATTAATATCGGGAATGTCCGATCGAGGCCCCCGGAACTGTTCCGAGCACCGATTTTACATTTGTTAAATAAACAATGCTCCTAGCGTCGTTCTCGCGGCATCGTTAGACTTCTCGACCCAATCTGACCGGAATTGCGATAAAATCGGAGACGAATTCGGGGCAGTAATATCGGGAATGTCCGATCGAGGCCCCGGGAACTATTCCGAGCACCGATTTTATATATGTTTAATAAACAATGCTCCTAGCGTCGTTCTCGCGGCATCGTCAGACTTCTCAACCCAATCTGACCGGAATTGGGATAAAATCCGAGACGAATTCGGGGCAGTAATATCGGGAATGTCCGATCGAGGCCCGGGGAACCATTCCGAGCACCGATTTTATATATGTTTAATAAACAATGCTCCTAGCGTCGTTCTCGCGGCATCGTCAGACTTCTCGACCCAATCTGACCGGAATTGGGATAAAATCGGAGACGAATTCGGGGTAGTAATATCGGGAATGTCCGATCGAGGCCCCGGGAACCATTCCGAGCACCGATTTTATATTTGTTAAATAAACAATGCTCCTAGCGTCGTTCTCGCGGCATCGTCAGACTACTCGACCCAATCTGACCGGAAGTAGGATAAAATCGGAGACGAATTCGGGGCAGAAATATCGGGAATGTCCGATCGAGGCCCCGGGAACTATTCCGAGCACCGATTTTATATATGTTTAATAAACAATGCTCCTAGCGACGTTCTCGCGGCATGGTCAGACTTCTCGACCCAATCTGACCGGAATTGGGATAGAATCGGAGACGAATTCGGGGCAGCAATATCGGGAATGTCCGATCGATGCCCCGGGAACTATTCCGAGCACCGATTTTAAATTTGTAAAATAAACAATGCTCCTAGCGTCGTTCTCGCGGCATCGTTAGACTTCTCGACCCAATCTGACCGGAATTGCGATAAAATCGGAGACGAGTTCGGGGCAGTAATATCGGGAATGTCCGATCGAGGCCCGGGGAACTATTCCGAGCACCGATTTTATATATGTTTAATAATCAATCCTCCTAGCGTCGTTCTCACGGCATCGTCAGACTTCTCGACCCAATCTGACCGGAATTGCGATAAAATCGGAATCGAATTCGGGGCATTAATATCGGGAATATCCGATCGAGGCCCCGGGAACTATTCCGAGCCCCGATTTTATATTTGTTAAATAAACAATGCTCCTAGCATCGTTCTCGCGGCATCGTCAGACTTCTCGACCCAATCTGACCGGAATTGGGATAAAATCGGAGCCGAATTCGGGGCAGTAATATCGGGAATGTCCGATCGAGGCCCCGGGAACTATTCCGAACACTGATTTTATATTTGTTAAGTAAACAATGCTCCTAGCGTCGTTCTCGCGGCATCGTTAGACTTCTCGACCCAATCTGACCGGAATTGCGGAAAAATCGGAGACGAATTCGGGGCAGTAATATCGGGAATGTCCGATCGAGGCCCCGGGAACTATTCCGAGCACCGATTTTATATATGTTTAATAAACAATGCTCCTAGCGTCGTTCTCGCGGCATCGTCAGACTTCTCGACCCAATCTGACCGGAATTGGGATAGAATCAGAGACGAATTCGGGGCAGTAATATCGGGAATGTCCGATCGAGGCCCCGGGAACCATTCCGAGCACCGATTTTATATTTGTTAAATAAACAATGCTCCTAGCGTCGTTCTCGCGGCATCGTCAGACTACTCGACCCAATCTGACCGGAAGTAGGATAAAATCGGAGACGAATTTGGGGCAGAAATATGGGGAATGTCCGATCGAAGACCCGGGAACCATTCCGAGCACCGATTTTATATTTGTTATTAAATAAACAATACTCCTAGCCTCGTTCTCGCGGCATCGTCAGACTTCTCGACCCTATCTGACCGGAAGTAGGAAAAAGTCGGATACGAATTCGGGGCAGTGATATCGGGAATGTCCGATCGAGGCCCCGGGAACTATTCCGAACCCCGATTTTATATTTGTTAAATAAACAATGCTCCTAGCGTCGTTCTCTCGGTATCGTCAGATTTCTCGACCCAATCTTACCGGAAGTAGAATAAAATCGGAGACGAATTCGGGGCAGTAATATCGGGAATGTCCGATCGTGGCCCCGGGAACTATTCCGAGCCCCGATTTTATATTTGTTTAATAAACAATGCTCCTAGCGTCGTTCTCGCGGCATCGTCAGACTTCTCGACCCAATCTGACCGGAAGTAGGATAAAATCGGAGACGAATTCGGGGCAGTAATATCGGGAATGTTCGATCGAGGCCCCGGGAACTATTCCGAGCCCCGATTTTATATTTGTTAAATAAACAATGCTCCTAGCATCGTTCTCGCGGCATCGTCAGACTTCTCGACCCAATCTGATCGGAAGTAGGATAAAATCGGAAACGAATTCGGGGCAGTAATATCGGGAATGTCCGATCGAGGCCCCGGGAACTAATCCGAGCACCGATTTCATATTTGTTTAATAAACAATGCTCCTAGCGTCGTTCTCGCGGCATCGTCAGACTTCTCGACCGAATCTGACCGGAAGTAGGATAAAATCGGAGACGAATTCGGGGCAGTAATATCGGGAATGTCCAATCGAGGCCCCGGGAACTATTCCGAGCACCGATTTCATATTTGCTTAATAAACAATGCTCCTAGCGTCGTTCCCGCGGCATCGTCAGAGTTCTCGACCCAATCTGACCGGAAGTAGGATAAAATCGGAGACGAATTCGGGGCAGTAATATCGGGAATGTCCGATCGAGGCCCCGGGAACTATTCCGAGCCCCGATTTTATATTTGTTAAATAAACAATGCTCCTAGCATCGTTCTCGCGGCATCGTCAGACTTCTCGGCCCAATCTGACCGGAAGTAGGATAAAATCGGAGACGAATTCGGGGCAGTAATATCGGGAATGTCCGATCGAGGCCCCGGGAACTATTCCGAGCACCGATTTTATATATGTTTAATAAACAATGCTCCTAGCGTCGTTCTCGCGGCATCGTCAGACTTCTCGACCCAACCTGACCGGAAGTAGGATAAAATCGGAGACGAATTCGGGGCAGTGATATCGGGAATGTCCGATCGAGGCCCCGGGAACTATTCCGAGCCCCGATCTTATATTTGTTAAATAAACAATGCTCCTAGCGTCGTTCTCGCGGTATCGTCAGATTTCTCGACCCAATCTGACCGGAAGTAGGATAAAATCGGAGACGAATTCGGGTCAGTAATATCGGGAATGTCCAATCGAGGCCCCAGGAACTATTCCGAGCACCGATTTCATATTTGTTTAATAAACAATGTTACTAGCGTCGTTCCCGCGGCATCGTCAGACTTCTCGACCTAATCTGCCCTGAAGTAGGATAAAATCGGAGACGAATTCGGGGCAGTAATATCGGGAATATCCGATCGAGGCCCCGGGAAGTATTCCGACCCCCGATTTTATATTTGTTAAATAAACAATGCTTCTAGCATCGTTCTCGCGGCATCGTCAGACTTCTTGACCCAATCTGACCGGAAGTAGGATAAAATCGGAGACGAATTCGGGGCAGTAATATCGGGAATGTCCGATCAAGGTCCCGGGAACTATTCCGAGCAGCGATTTTATATATGTTTAATAAACAATGCTCCTAATGTCGTTCTCGCGGCATCGTCAGACTTCTCGACCCAATCTGACCGGAATTGGGATAAAATCGGAGACGAATTTGGGGCAGTAATATCGAGAATGTCCGATCGAGGCCCCGGGAACCATTCCGAGCACCGATTTTATATTTGTTATTAAATAAACAATGCTCCTAGCGTCGTTCTCGCGGCATCGTCATGTTTCTCGACCGAATCTGACCGGAAGTAGGATAAAATCGGAGAGGAATTCGGGGCAGTAATATCGGGAATGTCCGATCGAGGCCCCGGGAACCATTCCGAGCACCGATTTCATATTTGTTATTAAATAAACAATGCTCCTAGCGTCGTTCTCGCGGCATCGTCAGACTCCTCGACCCAATCTGACCGGAAGTAGGATAAAATCGGAGAGGAATTCGGGGCAGTAATATCGGGAATGTCCGATTGAGGCCCCGGGAACTATTCCGAGCCCCGATTTTATATTTGTTAAATAAACAATGCTCCTAGCGTCGTTCTCGCGGTATCGTCAGATTTCTCGACCCAATCTGACTGGAAGTAGGATAAAATCGGAGACGAATTCGGTGCAGTAATATCGGGAATGTCCAATCGAGGCCCCGGGAAATATTGCGAGCACCGATTTCATATTTGTTTAATAAACAATGCTCCTAGCGTCGTTCTCGCGGCATCGTCAGACTTCTCGACCGAATCTGCCCGGAAGTAGGATAAAATCGGAGACGAATTCGGGGCAGTAATTTCGGGAATATCCGATCGAGGCCCCGGGAAATATTCCGAGGCCCGATTTTACATTTGTTAAATAAACAATGCTCCTAGCATCATTCTCGCGGTATCGTCAGACTTCTCGACCCAATCTGACCGGAAGTAGGATAAAATCGGAGACGAATTCGGGGCAGTAATATCGGGAATGTCCGATCGAGGCCGCGGGAACTATTCCGAACCCCGATTTTATATTTGTTAAATAAACAATGCTCCTAGCGTCGTTCTCGCGGCATCGTCAGACTTGTCGACCCAATCTGACCGGAAGTAGGATAAAATCGAAGACGAATTCGGGGCAATAATATCGGGAATGTCCGATCGAGGCCCCGGGAATTATTCCGAGCACCGATTTTTTATTTGTTTAATAAACAATGCTCCTAGCGTCGTTCTCGCGGCATCGTCAGACTTCTCGACCCAATCTGACCGGAAGTAGGATAAAATCGGAGACGAATTCGAGGCAGTAATATCGGGAATTTCCGATCGAGGGCGCGGGAAATATTCCGAGCCCCGATTTTACATTTGTTAAATAAACAATGCTCCTAGCGTCGTTCTCACGGCATCGTCAGACTGGTCGACCCAATCTGACCTGAAGTAGGATAAAATCGGAGACGAATTCGGGGCAGTGATATCGGGAATATCCGATCGAGGCCCCGGGATCTATTCCGAGCCCCGATTTTATATTTGTTAAATAAACAATGCTCCTAGCGTCGTTCTCGCGGTATCGTCAGATTTCTCGACGCAAACTGACCGGAATTGGGATAAAATCGGAAATGAATTCGGGGCAGTAATATCGGGAATGTCCGATCGAGGCCCCAGGAACTATTCCGAGCACCGATTTTATATTTGTTAAATAAACAGTGCTCCTAGCGTCGTTCTCGCGGCATCGTTAGAGTTCTCGACCCAATCTGACCGGAAGTAGGATAAAATCGGAGACGAATTCGGGGCAGTGATATCGGGAATGTCCGATCGAGGCCCCGGGAACTATTCCGAGCCCCGATTTTATATTTGTTAAATAAACAATGCTCCTAGCGTCGTTCTCGCGGTATCGTCAGATTTCTCGACCCAATCTGACCGGAAGTAGGATAAAATCGGAGACGAATTCGGGGCAGTAATATCGGGAATGTCCAATCGAGGCCCCGGGAACTATTCCGAGCACCGATTTCATATTTGTTTAATAAACAATGCTCCTAGCGTCGTTTTCGCGGCATCGTCAGACTGCTCGACCGAATCTGACCGGAAGTAGGATAAAATCGGAGACGAATTCGGGGCAGTAATATCGGGAGTGTCCAATCGAGGCCCCGGGAACTATTCCGAGCACCAATTTCATATTTGTTTAATAAACAATGCTCCTAGCGTCGTTCCCGCGGCATCGTCAGACTTCTCGACCCAATCTGACCGGAAGTAGGATAAAATCGGAGACGAATTCGGGGCAGTAATATCGGGAATATCCGATCGAGGCCCCGGGAACTATTCCGAGCCCCGATTTTATATTTGTTTAATAAACAATGCTCCTAGCGTCGTTCTCGCGGCATCGTCCGACTTCACGACCGAATCTGCCCGGAAGTAGGATAAAATCGGAGACGAATTCGGGGCAGTAATATCGGGAATGTCCGATCGAGGCTCCCGGATCTTTTCCGAGTACCGATTTTATATATGTTTAATAAACAATTCTCCTAGCGTCGTTCTCGTGGCATCGTCAGACTTCTCGACCCAATCCGACCGGAATTGGGATAAAATCGGAGACGAATTCGGGGCAGTAATATCGGGAATGTCCGATCGACGCCCCGGGAACTATTCCGAGCACCGATTTTATTTTTGTTAAATAAACAATGCGCCTAGCGTCGTTCTCGCGGCATCGTTAGACTTCTCGATCCAATCTGACCGGAAGTAGGATAAAATCGGAGACGAATTCGGGGCAGTAATATCGGGAATGTCCGATCGAGGCCGCGGGAGCTATTCCGAGCACCGATTTTATATTTGTTAAATAAACATTACTCCTAGCGTCCTTCTCGCGGCATCGTCAGACTTCTCGACCCAATCTGACCGGAAGTAGGATAAAATCGGAGACGAATTCGGGGCAGTAATATCGGGAATGTCCGATCGAGGCCGCGGGAACTATTCCGAGCACCGATTTTATATTTGTTAAATAAACAATGCTCCTAGCGTCGTTCTCGCGGCATCGTCTGACTTCTCGACTCAATCTGACCGGAAGTAGGATAAAATCGGAGACGAATTCCGGGCAGTAATATCGGGAATGTCCGATCGAGGCCCCGGAAACTATTCCGAGCACGGATTTTATATTTGTTTAATAAACAATGCTCCTAGCGTCGTTTTCGCGGCATCGTCAGACTTCTCGACCCAATCTGACCGGAAGTAGGATAAAATCGGAGACTAATTCGGGGCAGTAATATCGGGAATGTCCGATCGAGGCCCCTGGAACTATTCCGAGCCCCGATTTTATATTTGTTAAATAAACAATGCTCCTAGGATCGTTCTCGCGGCATCGTCAGACTTCTCGACCCAATCTGACCGGAAGTAGGATAAAATCGGAGACGAATTCGGGGCAGTAATATCGGGAATGTCCGATCGAGGCCCGGGGAACTATTCCGAGCACCGATTTTATATTTGTTAAATAAGCAATGCTCCTAGCGTCGTTCTCGCGGCATCGTCATACTTCTCGACCCAATCTGACCGGAAGTAGGATAAAATCAGAGACGAATTCGGGGCATTAATATCGGGAATGTCCGATCGAGGCCCCGGGAACCATTCCGAGCACCGATTTAATATTTGTTAAATAAACAATGCTCCTAGCTTCGTTCTCGCGGCATCGTGAGACTCCTCGACCCAATCTGACCGGAAATTACATGAAATTGGAGACGAATTCGGGGCAGTAATATCCGGATTGTCCGACTGAGGCTCCGGGACCCTTTGCGAGCACCGATTTTATCTTCGTTAAATAAATAATGCTCCTAGCGTCGTTCTCGCGGCATCGTCAGATTTCTCGACTCAGTCTGACCCATTGCGGAGCAAATCCTAACCCGCGATTCGCAAACCTGGGTCGTTTTCGTCCCGCCCAAGATCATTTTCTTCACTTAATATTTATTTTTAAAAAAATCGAAAATAAGGACGAAAACAACCTTATTATTCCTGTCGAAGTACGGACTAAAGATCGGCCATGATTTTTTTCAGATTTTTTCCACCGACAATTGTTGGTTTGGCAGTGCAAAAACGAAAACGATCCAGTTTCACGGGCTTAATGTGCCTGAAATACCTTTATGGATTGAGGTTTAAAATAATCGATTGAACTTGATCGATAGATTGCTAACTTTATCGGAAATAATGTCAATTTCGAAAATGTTTGCCGATTTCATGGTCCGCAAACAATATTCCTCATCATTTGCGATTCGCTAATAACTTTCGGAATAAACAATTCTATCAATACATTTTAAAGTAATTTCGCGTGAAATTATTATTTTTTGCCAAATTATACGACCCTTTTTATTTTTGACTTTTTCATATAATATTCAAAAATTCTGTAACTACAGCATGTGAAGATAATTTATGCAACATTAGAAAACAAAAATCTCGTGGTATTTGGTAAAAATTAGTAATTCGACGTCAAATTACTCTAAAATGTATTGCTAGAATCATTTATTCCAAAAGTTGCTAGCGAATCGCAAAAGATTGAAAATCGTATTTGCAGTGCATGTAATCCTCGAACATTTTATAAACTGCCATTATTTTGAATCAAGTTCTTAGATAGGGACACATTCAGATCCCTCGGCTCGACCGCCTATCATCGGACTCTGAACCAACTTCCTGTGACAGCCGACCATTCGGAAGTTGCAGCTGTGACGTCAGCAGACTAGCACTTCCTATAGCACTGGCGTGCCTGACTTAGCTCGTTTTTTCCACTGATTAAATTCCGATTTATCCACTTTAATCGTATGTTTGATAATTTTTTTCTCCATGACGGGGAGCACAAATAAAGTTTTTCGGGAGTGTTCCGTATTTGGAATTTTATAAACTTCACTCTCCTGCACGCAAAATGGATTTTTTATTCTTTTCCATAATACGCTGTTTTCTCTGGCAAATGCTATTCATGACAAAAATACGATATGTTTTTTTTTTCAAAGAAAGCGGGAAAAACTATTAAAAATCATATTTTTTTCAGTCGCAAAATCACCGCGCAAGCCCTCAAAAAACACCTGTCCACCTTATAAAAGTCACCCTGTACATAGTGGCGGAAGATGCATCTTCCTAAAACGTCACGAAAGGGACCTCCTATTTTTCCCGACGATTTATTTAGACGGGCGCTTGCTGCCGTGGCGGCTCGCCGGAAAAATTACCCGGATGGAGTCTGACTGGAGGTCACCCAAGTTGCCGGCTAGCTACAGCCTGGGGTCGTGGCAAAGGGGCAGGGTTAGGGGCAAAGAAATTTCAGGCACACGCACGATAAAAAAAGCAAAGCTGAAGAAATAATCAAAACGATCATAATATATTGCCCTCTCTCTTTTCACACTTTTTTCAAATAAAAACGGTTCCGGGTAAAAAGGACGGTCACGCATTCACCATGACATTGACGACTGCACGCACACCCACACTGATATAGACGACTGCACGCACACCCACACCCTCGCATTTACTTCTATTCTTTCCTCGCGGAAACAACCAACGCGGGCGCACTCCGCCGTGACCCCGGACCGCGCTACTCACGATTAAAACAAAAGGAAAACCAACGAAAAACCGAAAAGGGGAAGGGAAGACGAACACAGCCTCCGTCAAGCCGAGGCTGCCGCCAGACCGGGATCATTGGGCTTCCGTCGAAGGACGTTGGGCCTAGCCGAGGGCACCAGTTCGCGACACTGTAACGCGAATTGGCCGAGACTCACTGGCACTAATTTGCGCGCGAAAGGCCCTCCGAACGATGTTCGTCCTGCTCGACACTCAACGGCGAACTTTTCAAACTTATTTTCTCTTTTCTCAATAGCGAGCGGAACGTCGGCTCTCTCGCCTTTCTCTTAATTTCTCCCGAATTTTCTTTCGGATCGGGCGCGTCCCTTCCCGTCTACATAATGAGGACGCGCCGGAGTCCGATCGATGTTCGAGTGTGTATGTGTGTGTCTGTGTAAAGGGGTGGAGAGAGAGGGTATGGAGTATGGAGAATAGAAAACCACGTGATCGTGATTGACAGTGGTGAGCCTGGCAGTGGCAGAGAGGCCGAGATTTTTGTCAGATGCCTGAGACTTTAACAAGAAGGTGGCGGAGGAATACACCTCGTTGCCACCGTTGTCGCATCTCTCGCTTATCCTCGTCGAGGTCGCCTATTTCCCCTTCGCCATACCCTTTCTCCAAACCCCTAATTTGCGCGTGCGCGTGGGTGTCACGCAAATAGATAACAAAATAACAAGCAAAATAAATAACAATGATAAAATTGTCCCTAATTTCTTATGGGTCCGTATTCGGGGTGAACGTCGAGCGGGAGGGACGTCTGCAGGGGTTTCCCAGGGAGCCCAGAAAATTGCCACGCGACAATATATATAGGGTGTTTCATAGTAAGTGACCCATCCGGAATTGGTGGGTTCAGCGGGGTGCCCTGAGTAAAACTGACAAGGCGTTTTTTTTCCGTCAAATAGTTTTCAAAGGGAGGCGATTAGAATTTTGGTGTTCGGCTGATTGTTGTAGGGCAGCCGTCTGCCCTTAGCGACGACACCACTCGAGTGCCGAATCTGAGCGCGAGACACGTAGAAGGCAGTGAGCAAGGAAACTGGGTATCTGTCTCACTTACGCGGTCAGTTTGACATTTCCCGTTTCGCCTGCGCTTATTTTCTGTCATCGTGGGTAGGCAAGTGTTACGTCCTGAAGGGACGATTTTGTATTGTTTATTCGGGTTCTGAAGGTTCCCGTTCAATATTGGGATTTTGCCGCACGTCCCATACGGGCCCGGCACTCTTCGCTAGTGGGACTTGGGAAAGGAGTTTTCCGACGTAATCGGAAATAAGGTTACGAATAATGAACAAAGAGGTTGGGGGTAACAAACTAAATAATCTTAGGATTTATTGAAATTACTTACAGTAGGCCGCGTTGCGCGGCGACATTTTACCCGCGGTCTCGTCACACGTGCACTCCCGCTCTCTTACACGGGGACAGTTTTCCCCGTGTTGCACTCTTTCTCACACACACCCTTACGCTCTAACTCGGGAACATATTGCCCGTCCTACACTCGTTCTCCCTATCTTTCGCTCGTACGTTCGACGGAGAGTGTTACCGCGTAACACTCCGTAAATAAAATAACGACATTATGAAAATGTTAAATTATAATAAATAAGCTAATATAGTCTGACGCCTCTGTGCGGGTCCGCCGGGTGATGAACCTAGACTTATTACACCGCCGCGAGTGCTGCTATTATTAAGAGTTTTTATCCGACTCCAGGAGCGAACCGTGGACCGATCAGGACTAACTGACTTCACCACCACCGAACCGAGATAGGCTTCTTCGCCACCGATTCGATGGGGGTTTAGTCGACGTCCACGGAAAATGTTCGCCCGCTCCCGGAGTCGGACGGCATAAACTTCCAGGCCATGGAGTACCCGATCGGCGGATTTCGCGATCAGGCGATCCTCGATCAGCGAAACCCGACAGGGCACATCCGGCCGCACTCGCGCGGGCTGCACCCGACACCGCGCAGAGGCGTCGTTACAAAAACTATGAAAGTATATAAGTATAGAAAAAAAAGGAAAATCCTCCGTGGGACCGGACGTGACACAAGATCAGAGCGCGCGTCGAGGTTCTGCAGAAACGCATCGTTTGACAGATGACAGCGCGGATGATTTGACGTTTAGCGTAGCATTCGCTTAGGCTGCTTGTCAACCGATAGAGTTTGATACTCGTGACAGGCCGGCCAAAGTGACAATTTCCAGCTTCGTCTTCTGTCGCTCCATGAATTCCGGGCCGAAGCGTGAAGGTTGCCGATATTCATATGACTTGTAATTCTACCGAGCCAGCGATGATCAAAAATCACATTATTAAATGCATTCGAAATCTATATTTTCTAGAGAAATGAAGCACAGAATGATCAATAATTTGGTGTTTTTCACATTTGAAGGATCCGTGCAAGTGCTCGCATTGCCGTAGTGACTTTTTTCGGGTAGTCGGTGGTGAATTTTTCAAAATCATTCACAGGAACCGAATCCTAAACTCTGAAGGTTATTCAGAAAATAAACCACATAACAGAATTTTAATAGACCGTTTTTCATATCGGATTCCTCTCGAGCCGATAAAAAACGGTAGAAAACGGCGTATTTATCAACATTTTACAAGATTTTACATCTCATGTAAATCTCGCATCGCATGGACGTCTTTTACATCTGGGAACGAATCCGAGTCCACATGCAAGTGTTTCTATTGTGGAATACATCCTACAAACTGAGAACGCCTCGCTGAATATTGGATTCGTTCGAAGTACATAGTCCACAGCAGCAGTAGTAGTCCTCAATGGCTAATTTCGAGCAGAGGGTGATACATTTTTTAAAATTAGTAAACTTGAAAGTACAAAAGAAACAATTCACTGGTAAAGAATTCGACGTCTCAGAAAGTTATTTCAAAAATGAAATACAAAACAGAATTCAAATAGACCGTTTTTCATATTTGATTCGTTCCGATCTGATAAAAAATGGTGAAACAGGCATATTTATCAACGTCTAATGTCATTTGAATCTCTCTTCGAATCGACGTCTTTTACAGCTGGGAACGAATCCGAGCCCGCATGCAAGTGCACAAATACACACTATAAATACAGTTTGTAGTGTGTATTTTACTATTGTGAAATACACACTACAGACTGAAAACGCCGTGCTGAACATTGGATTCGTTCACGTTCATAGTCCACAGCCGCAGTATTAGTCCCCAATGGCTGTTTTCGCTCCGAGGGTGATACATTTTTTAAAATTACTCACCGGGAACGAACGCGAACGATGTTAAGGTTAATCTGATAATAAAACACGAAACAGAATTTGAAAGGACCGTTTCTCATATTAGATTCATCTTGATCCAATAAAAAAAAAAAAAAAAAAACGACTCAAACAGGCGCATTAATCAACGTCAAATCTCATGTGAATGTCTCTTCGAATCGACGTCTTTTACATCTGGGAACGAATCCGAGACCGCATGCGATGTTTCTGTTGTGGAATAACCCCTACAAACTGAGAACGCCGCGGTGATAATGGCATTCGTTCGCGTTCATAGTCCACAGCAGCAGTAGTAGTCCAAAAACTATTTTCGTGTCGAGGGTGGTAAATAAAGAAAACAAATCATTCTGTGGTAACGAATCCGAACACTCTCAAGGTAATTTCAAAAATCAAATACAAAACAGAATTCGGATAGACCGTTTTTCACATTGGATTCGTTTCGATCGGATAAAAAGAACGGTTGAAACAGGGGTATTATCAATGTCGAATTTAATGTGAATCTCTCTTCGAATCGACGTCTTTTACATCTGGGAACGAATCCGAGTCCGCATGCAAGTGTTTCTGTTGTGGAACAATCCCAACAAAGTGAAAACGCCGCGGTGAACATTGGATTCGTTCACGTTCATAGCCCACAGCAGCAGTAGTAGTCCAATGGCTATGTCCGTGTCGAGGGTGGTAAATAAACAAAATTAAATTCACTGGTAACGAATTCGACCTCTCTGAAGGTTATTTCAAAATTGAAATACAAAACAGAATTTGAATACACCGTTTTTCGTATTTGATTCGTCTCGATCGGATAAAAAACGGTTGAAACGGGCGTATTTATCACCGTCGAATGTCATGTGAATCTCTCTTCGATTCGACGTCGTTTACAGCTGGGAACCAATCCGAGTCCGCATGCAAGTGTTTCTGTTGTGGAATGATCACTGCACACTGAGATCCGCCGCGCTGAACATTGGATTCATTCACATTCATCGTCCACAGCAGCAGTAGTAGTCCATCGACTATTTACGTGATGAGGTTGGTAAATAAAGAAAAAAGATCATTCTGTGGTAACGAATCCGAACACTCTGAAGGTTATTTCAAAAATGAAATACAAATCAGAATTCGAATAGACCGTTTTTCATATTTGATTCGTCTCGATCTGATAAAAAACGGTTGAAACCGGCGTATCTATCAACGTCGAATCTCATATGAATCTCTCTTCGATTCGACGTCGTTTACAGCTGGGAACCATTCCGAGTCCGCATGCAAGTGTTTCTGTTGTGGAACAGTCCCTACAAACTGAGATCGCTCCGCTGAACATTGAATTCGTTCACGTTCATAGTCTACCGCAGTAGTCGTAGTCTAATGGCTATTTTCGTGCCGAGGTTGATATATTTCTAAAAGTCACAAACTGAGAAGGAATCCGAACAATCTGAAGGTTATTTCGATAATAAATCACAAAACAGAATTTCAATAAACTGTTTTTTCATATTGGATTCGTCTCGATCCGATAAAAAAAAACCGTCATATATAAAAAGAATCGAAGTCTTTTACATCTGGGAACGGATCCGAGTCTGCATGCAAGTGTTTCTGTTGTGGACTAACCCCTACAAACTAAGATCACCGCGCTGAACATTGGATTCGTTTACGTTCATAGTCCACCGCAGAAGTAGTAGTCCTCAATGGCTATTTTTGTGCCGAGGGTGATACATTTCTAATCACTCACTGGGAACGAATCCGGACAATCTGAAGGTTATTTCGATAATGAAACACAAAACAGAATTTCAATGGACCGTTTTTCATATTGGATTCGTCTCGATTCCATAAAAAATGGTTGAAACAGGCGCGTTCATGAACGTCAAATCTCATGCAAATTTCTCTTCGAAGCGACGTCTTTTGCATCTCGCAACGAATCCGAATTCGCATGCAAGTGTTTCTGTTGTGGAATAATCCGTACAATCTGAGAACGCCGCGCTGATCATTGGATTCGTTTACGCTCTTAGTCCTCAGTAGCGGTCGTAGTCCAAAGACTATTTTCATGTCGAGGGTGGTAAATTAAAAGAAAATCATTCTCCAGTAACGAATCCGTATATTCTGAACGTTATTTCACAATTGAATTACAAAATTGAATTCGAATAGACTATTTTTCATATTAGATTCGTCTCGATGCGGTGAAAAACGGTTGAAACTAGCCTATTTATGAACGTCGAATCTCTTGTGAATTTCTCTTCGATTCTTCGTCTTTTACATCTAGGAACGAAACCGAGTCCGTATGCAAGTGTTTCTGTTGTGGAATAATCCCTACAAACTGAGAACGCCGCGCTGAATATTGGATTCGTTTACGTTCAAAGTCCACAGCAGCCGTTGTAATCCAATGGCAGTTTTCGTCCCGAGGGTAGAAAATTGTCGAAAATTTGGGTAAATGCTCCGCGTACGAATTACCGGTACCCGTCCATTGCATCGGCATGTCCATAACACCCGATCCTATCGCATATTCTCCAATTGTCTCTCGCACTAGATCACTCGCGCTATGCTCTGCTCACGTTCGTTACTTAGACGATTCGCCTTGTTGATCGCCGTTCAATTGTTTTGCAATCTTCTGTTTTCCTCCTCTGTTGAAAACTTTTGAAAACCCAAACAAACGCACACGCCACGACGACCAAAAAGGCGAATCTTCTCAGTAGCTAACGTAAGTGGCGTATAGCGCGTGCAATCTAGTGCGAGAGACAATTGGAAAAATTCGAGAGAAAATCGAACCCGTTGTGCGGAGCATAGCGCGAGCAATCTAGTGCGAGAGACAATTGGAAAATTTCGAGAGAAAATCGAACCCGTTATGTGCGATTATACCACTGGAGAATACTCGGATATGATCGGATGTCATGAAGAATGCCAATTCAATGCACGGGCAGCGGCAACTGCATCCGCCGGGAAGAAAATATACGCTGAGCGGTTGAGTAAGACCCGACTACAAGCATCCGCGCGCCGTGGCTCAAGCGTTTGGAACGAGTGCATCGACGGTGCATCGGACCCGGAAATCAGCAGAAATGCACCCCTTCCACTATACGCGTGTGCAGCGTCTTATCGAGGAAGATTATGAGAGGCGGATAGAGTTTTGCCGTTGGCTCCTAAATGCGCACGAAGTCGACAACAATATTTTACGGTCAATCATTTTCACCGATGAAAGTTCGTTCGGGCGATACGGGACCTGGAACACGAGGAATTCCCACTACTGGGCTCCCAAGAACGCAAATCCCCGCCTGGCCATCGAAGCCCGGCATTGACATCGATGTCCGCCGTTATACGTGTGGGCTGGAATAATGGGAGGCCATTTGGTAAGGTTTTTCATTATTGAAAATCCACCCACGGTTGTCAAACCCTTGTTTGACAACCGTGGGTAGATTCTACCCCACGCCTATTCTCCTTTAATTTAAATAAAAACGTTAATGTAAAAAACATAAAAGTACATCATATTTTTACTCTAATACACAGTTAATTTATTTTCACAAAATTTCTTACCTTATTTTTCAAAATAAATACGCTTTTTAAATAGCTCACTATTCCACTTTTTTACTTAAAGATATGAATCTCGAGCAAGTGCAATTAAATTTGTAGCTATTTTTATCGAAAAATGAAAAAAGTTGTGATTTTTTAGGAAAACGTATCGTTTTTTTCAATCCTTTGCATAGTTTGATATTTTTAGCACGCTTAAATGAAATATTTAGTTACATAACCTATGTACTTTTAAAAAGTATCCACGTCAGTACCTTCAAACAAACTTTCAAGTATTAATATTCAATAGTTCATTTTTTATGACGATTTTTGTGGTTGGAGTACAAATTGGCCCCGTGTGTTAAGTATGTGAATCTGCAAACGTGTGCCAAACAAGGGTTAAGGGAATAGAGTCTTGGTCAGAAGTATTAGGCAACTTGTGAGTGTTGTATCCGACCAAACAATTGAATATCTCGTCAAAAAAAAAATCCCATCTAAACATTGCCGAATAGGGTTTTGAATCGGACAAGCAAGCTTCCTTGTGCTTTTTCTTATGAGCTACTACAAGCTTTTATTTAACCTTACTTTCTATGAGATGCAAAACGAAACTTTCCTACTACTTAGAAGTTTGAAATTTTGCAAACATGAATATAAGAGGTGACAATGCATGATTCAACTTAAAAGAAAGTAATTAAATACATTAATAAATAAAAATAACAATTTTCTGTGAGATGCAATATGGAAAACCAGTATTCCATCAACTTTCACACTATTTAACGTACTGAAAAAAATTATAAATCAAATTGACAGGTAAATGTTTTTTTTTTCAGAATAATCTGTTGTTTTATGTAAAAAAATAGAAAATAATTGTTTGCACCAAATCACCGATATTTGACTATAAATAAAAGATGGGGGCATTCAACTTTTTAAATGTATAATAAATTTGATCAATGCAGTTTCACGAACGGTATTTAATTTCGCACAATTGAATACCTTGGGACGCTTAATTTCGCATCTGAAAAATGCAAAATCCACGACAACAAATTCAACGCAACGATGATAGGATATTCTTCCTTTCGTATTGACCCGTTTAAATTTGCGGGGATTTGAGAAGTGTACAGTACGCCCACTTCGTTTTGACTAATTTACTGCAATTGTGCCGACATGGGGAAGCAGCTTTACAAAACGCTGTATTTCAGCACGACGGTGCACCGGCACATACGAGCCGGATTGCGCGGCGGGTGGTGGCTCAAATATTTGGCGATCGACTTATTGGTCGAGGGGGGATTCGTGACTGGCCGGCGCGATCTCCGCATTTGAATCCATTGGATTTTTTCTGATAGGGCCATGTGAAGTCGCACGTTTATCGCCAACCCTCGCGTGATAAGGGCCCACCTGGAGCTCCGCTTTGAAGATGCCCTCCGCACCGTAACTGCGGATATGCTTGAAAATTGCCGGGAGAGCCTATTGCGCCGAGCCCGTTGCTGCGTTCAGGCAAACGGTGGCCATTTTGAGCATTTGTTATTGATAAGTTGACGGTAAGGTTTTATGGTGTACACGTAGACTTTGGCAAATAATTAAATAAAAAACTTATTAATTATTATCGGCGATTCTTTTTGCAAATGCATTACGGTGGCTCTGGTGGCATCATGGCGGGACCAGCTTCCGGAAAGAGCATCTAGCCGACGACGACAGTCCCACACTTTTTATTCTGGGCGTGAGAACCCTGGTCCTTGGCGGAGATAGGAATATAACGGAGAATGTCGTCGAAATACTAAACCCAAACAACCTCCTGCTTTTGTCCCCTTAAGGATACGAAAGAAACTCAAACACGTCATTTTTCATGTCCTCGTTTGGTCCTGGATATTTCCCGAACGACTACCGTTTATCCTTGCTGATCATTTACCGCTTATTGCCATGTGATTTCATCTTACTTCCAGTCAGATTGCAAAAGCATTATTTACGTAACAAAGATGAAATCGGTGGTCGTAATGGTTGTAGGGGTCTCGATCGATCATTCGTCATATTACCGACCCGAATTCGACTCCGATTTCATCGACGAATCACATGTGGATCTATCTTTGAATCGATGTTTTTTACAGCTGGGAACTAATCCGAGTCCGAAGAAAAGTGTTTTCGTTGTGGAATAATCGCCATGTCTTTGACCTTTATAAAATGTCTAACAACATTAAGGGGTAAGGCCACAGTAGAATTTTCGAAAAATTGGGCTTTTTCTCGCTAAAACGGTGCTTTATCCTCATAAGAATAAGTTACTATTCCATTGTAGCAGGAACATTTTTTTCACCGACTTTGAGCGTATAACTTAAGCCCACCTCTGACACGGTCATAGAGTACCTAAAACTTTAAACACGTTTTTCTCGAAACAGCTTTTATCCAATTGTTGTGACAAACAACTTCAACAATTTTCACTTGATTTACTTCAAATTCAAAAGTTATGGTCCAAATTGCATTTTGCAAAGAAGTACGTACGGAATTTTCGGATTAATCGAAAACTTTTAATTTTATGAGCAACTTTATACCACATTTTTCACTAAAAATTCATTCAAATATCTACAACTCAATTCAAAAACCTACAACTTTTAAATAAAACACTATTTTTTTCAATTCCGTGCGTACTTCTTTAGGTATCCTAATGTAGATTGACGAGAATTTTTGTTTTTTGTTCTAGGTATTAGGAGTACAACTTTGCAGTGACCGTTTTACTTAGAGAGCCACTGCGGCCGAAGTAGTGACCCTAGCTCAATAAAAAAAGTGGAATTTTAAACTAGAGGCTCTGCCAATGTAAACAATTTAAAAAAGCTAACGGATACGTGTATGCATTATAAAGTTATTGGCACTCAAACATGGCAACCTACGAGCCGAATTCTCAGCATTTGCGGGAACTGCTCCAAAGACAACAAAGGAAGGGATTTTTGCACCGGATTGTGACTAGAGATGAAAAGTGGGTTTGCTACGATAATCCTAAACGCTGAAAATCATGGGGACTGCCTGGTCATATTCCGTCATCGACGTCCAAACCGAATATTTACGGATCCAAAGTGATGCTGTGTATCTGGTGGGACCAGCTGGGCGTTGTGTACTATGAGCTGCTCAAACCATCCGTAACCATCACAGGGTCTACCGACGTCAGTTGATGCGCTTGAGTAAGGCACTCAAAGAGAAACGGCCACAATTCAACGAAATACATGACAAGGTGATACTGCAGCATGACAATGCCCGACCCCATGTTGCAAATGTCGTGAAAAAGTACTTGGAAACACTGAAATGGAAGGTTTTATCCCATCCGCCGTACTCTCCAGACATTGCCCCTTCCGACTATCACTTGTTCCGGTCAATGGCACACGATTTGGCTGACCAGCACTTCGGTACTTACGAAGAAGTCAAAAATTGGGTCGATTCCTGGATTGCCTCCAAGGACCAAGACTTTTATCGACGCGGGATTCGAATGCTACCTGAAAGATGGGCCGAGGTCGTAGCTAGCGACGGGCAGTACTTTGATTAAAAAATATGTAGCCACTTTTTTATAATAAAGCCTTAAACTTTTGAAAAAAAACGGTCACTGCAAAGTTGTACTCCCAATAAAATATCGTGGATGCTAAATGTCGCGCCGCGGAGCGCCTAAAAAAAGATAACAAAAAAATATTAGTAGTCGGCCATTTCGTACATGGAAAAAAAATTCTAACAGCTTGATATTTATACTAAATAGATGTGTAATTCATTTTATGAGTGAATCACTTTTTCGTAGGGAAAAAAATTGTTGAATTCGCACATGATTTTATACCCGTTACTGTGGCCTAACTCCATAAATGATTAGGAAATAACAAATACGCTGAGTCATGCCGTTTTTAATATGATTTTATGTTCTATTATGAAAATGTTGAACGATAGGACTTTTCGTCCTGCGCCTTCTCGAATAAAAAAAAATCCGGCGATTGTATCTACACAAGACGATGATAAATCTGAAATGAAGAAAAACATGCCTTAAACGCCTCCATTTTCTCTTATTGGGAGGTTAGAGTAGCCTTGAAAGACCAAAGACGACAATTGTTTCAAAATTAATTCTCGGACTATTCAATAACGGTAAAAAAGTAATTTCTCCCAAGTGTGAATGGCTTCGTGAAAATTGTGGTTTCACAAAGAAAAATGACGGTAGCACCATGATCAAGTTATTGCATTAAATGTGAAGCTACGATATTCAAAACGGTTCATATGAAAAAAATACATGAACCTTTTGAACTTTAAAAAATTCTATTCTATTCTCTTCTATTCTAATCTATTCTATTCTATTCTAATTTTATATATTTTACTTATTTATTATTTACTAATTTTATATATTTTTACTTCGTTTTTTTTCCCATTATTTTGTTCCTCCTCAGTCGTAACATAATTCCCTCAAACTGTTGGGTTGTTGGGTACACTGCAATACGGAATAGGTACTCTTTCGCAGCGAGCCCAATTTCGATGAAAGATTCACTGCAGAGCAAAATATTTATTTCTAATTGCTGAATCAAATTTCCGCGGTAACAATAAACTCATTTTCACGGGTTTAGAGGCGATATAAAAAAACTCATTAAACAAATATTAAGTACATCTCGTGACTATAGTATTATCAACCAAAAAGGACTTTTTGGGTGGAAAAAGGAGAGAGAGAGAGAGAGAGAGAGAGAGAGAGAGAGAGAGAGAGAGAGAGAACATCAGTTTATTCGTGCTCTGGAGCTACAGCTCCCTAAGACCACCGTACAGAAAAATAAATTTTCAAGCATTTACGATTTTGTACATTTACTCAGTTTCGACTAATAGTTTCCTTGCAACTATGACTAGTAAATTAAATTTAAATTAAAAAATAAAATTAAAAATATAGTGTACTATAATTTAATCAAAATGAACCTATAAGAGGTTAACTATAAATAAAAAAATAAATACGCAATGAAGGACAGTGGACTTTGCTTCTGTACCCCTCATTTCTCATTCAAACATTTCGCGCAGAAGGCTACGTTTTACCGCTGCTCTGAAACCTCTTTGGCTTTCGCATCTTCTTATTTCATACGCAATGTTATTCCACACACGACATGCCGTGGTGACAAAGGATTTTTGGTAAACGTTTGTGCGGCATGTGGGTATAACAAAATCGCCACTTCTAAGTAGCCGTCGCCATTGCATTGTAGGCGCATGCACCGGTCTCAATCAGCGCCGCACCAGATAATCGGGTTTTTCGTGTTCGCATAATGCATATAGAAACGACGCAAATAACAGATTGCGCCGCTCCGTAACTCGCAAACACGCTAGCCTCTTGTAGTACTGTTTTATTGGCTCATCACGCTGCACACCGAAAATGAAACGTACACCAGTGTTGAATGCCCGCTGCAATTTAACATTTAGGTCTGCAGTGATGTCTGTGAGAAGGAGGCAGCAATAATCAAGGTGGGGCGTAACAAGGGTCGATACCAACATTTTCCGCACATTTATGGGTAATTTTCCGCGATAGAGCTTGAGCTGATAAGTGGCGGCCCTCATTTTAGCAACAACTCTCGTGGTGTGTTCGGACCATGAGAGCGTACGATGAACAATGACGCCCAAGCAGGTAACTAAGTCCGACCACGGAATTTTGTCTGATCCCACGAAGATCGACGGGAGCGGTGTTGCATCCAGTTGCGTCAGATAACGAGCCGTTCCAATTATCATCGCCTTGGTTTTCGATGTGTTGAGTTGAAGTCCGGAAATTTCCGCCCATTTAAAAATGGACGCTATATCTTCATTGACATGTGCGATCCCGCTCCTAATGTCTGACGGTCGACAATGCAAATAAATTTGCAAGTCGTCTGCATACATACTATACTGGCACGTCTTAATGGCTACGCGTATATTATTGACATAAATGGAGAACAGAAGCGGACCAAGTACGGAGCCCTGTGGTGCACCCGAACGCAGGTACTCCCCGTCTGCGGAAAATTCGTCGAAAACAATTCGTCGAAAAAACAATTTGTCGAATCACAATTCGTCGAATCGCCAATTCGTTGAATCACCAATTCGTCGAATCGCCAATTCGTCGAATCACCAATTCGTCGAATGGCAATTCGTCGAATCTGAGTTCGTCGAATCGCAATTCGTCGAATCGCAATTCATCGAATACCAATTCGTCGAACCGCAATTCGTCGAATAACGATTTGCGGAACATTCATCGAATGACCATTCGTTTGTTTAGGTTTGTTTGGGTTCTTGTGTGCTTGTTGGTGTGTTTGTTTGTTTGGGTTTGTTTGGGTTCTTGTGTGCGTGTTCCGGTCTGTTTGGGTTCTTGTGTGCTTGTGGGTGTGTTTGATTGTTTGGGTGTATTTGTTTGTTTGGGTCCTTGTGTGCTTGTGGGTGTTTGTTTATTTGTTTGGGTTCTTGTGTCCTTGTGGGTGTTTGTTTGTTTGGGTTCTTGTGTGCGCGTTTGGGTTTGTTTAGGCCTAAGTGGGATTTCTTCGGTTCGCGTTTGTTTGGATTTGTTTGTTTGGGTATGTTTGGACTGCTCTGCTCTGCGTTACCCGGAACTAACGGCGAGGACGTGGCAGACATTTAGTTCAATTTTTTTTGTTTTTTTGTTTTATATTTTTTTAGTTTTGTTTTATAGTTTTATAGTTTAGGTTTATTTTATATTTCTTTTATATTTATTCATATTTAATGTTTTATTTTCATTTTGTGTATTCTTTGTATTTTTTGTACTCTACGATTTTTCTTATTTGATTATATATATTTTTTTAGCATCTTTTTTCTTTACAACGAAAGGTTGTTGGCGATCGCTCGTAGATACTGCATTTTGTCTGCATACATCGAGTCATCGTACTTTGTTACAATATTTAGAATTCTTTCGTTTAGGTCCCGATATTTTTTTGATGCTTGCGATTGGGGAACGGCGTTACGAAGTTCGGCTATTATCATTTCGTTTTTTGATTGCTCAATTTTTAGACTTCTTATCAAACTCCACAAAGTGGAATGTTTTTGCCGCACAATCTCGTTAAAGGCACGGTGCCATCCTTCCACATTATTGTTTGTGCGGGGTAGATTGGACTGGCATGCATTATGATGATTCCAGTATTTCAACGGAAATTGTCCCTCTTTTCGATTTCTCTTTCAGTCAAATCGGGCGATGAATTCTGTTTCGAAAGAAAAGAGAAACTCTTCGATGTTTTTGTCATCCGTGCTGAAAACTTCTTCGGTAATGCGGTTGAACAGACTTTCTACGTCATCGGGCCTGAGATAAGCAAGGGCTCCCAAAAGTTTCACTTTTTGCGCAAATTCGATCTCGGTGTCATGGCGCGTTTTCAAGTGATAAGCGACAACCTTCCGATATAACGCCTGATTGAAGTGAACATTACAAAATCGAATCAGGGCGTTCGGGAATACTATAGTTATAGCCTTCACAGCCGCTTGTTCGAGATCAAGCATCACAGAATCTGGATTCAGATCTGGATTGATCTCTTTCAATTTTCCAAACATTTCCTCATAGACAGCTGAGTTTTTTTCCCGGTAACAGAGCAAATATTAGAGGCACGACTTTTGTACCCACAATAGCATGGATTGAATATAGCTGGGCAAAAAGTGACGTGCAAGCCCCAATGGTTCCATCAACCAGCCAATGCTTAGCTTCTGCCAATATTTTTAAATTTTCGGCTGTTCCGAAAATCAGAATCCGATCATCAACAGGACCATTGTCGTAAAGTAAAAATTTTTCGTTCTTCTCTGTTACTCGAAATTGAGACGGAAGCTCAATTTCTTTCAAGGTAAAAGGATGTGGTACATCTTCATCTTTCGTGTTTCGAATATTACGAATAGTCCTTTTCATGGAACTGTTGGATGGCAGGTAAGCGACTACGCTGTCATGAACGCTCCTGGACGCAGTAGCGATCAGGACGTGAAGATTCTCAGAACTACTCAAGGCATATTCTGTTAAATTATTTCTGAGTCTGATCGCCTCAACTTTTGCAGGATTACCACCGTGATTGTGGTAAGATTCTTTTAAAATTTCATTATTTCGAGAGGTAATGACTCGAGCCGTGCAATTTTTACTATTTTTCTCACTGTGAATACATTTCCAGTAAGTATTGCCATTATTTTGATTTATTCGCTCTTTGTAGAAGAGGAACCCGTTTCTTAATAATTGTGGTTTCCTCTTCTCACTGTTAATAAATTCAAGATCCATTATGTGGTGTGTTCAATTTGTGCTGGGCGCATAAAATGTATGGTATTGTAAAAATCGAATATTGATTGATACAGTAATTTATTGGATGTTTAAAAAAGAGCTATCGGTTTTCAGTGGACAAGAATATATAAAATCTGGTTATTTTTTAGCTAGTAGCTCTTGTTTGTTGTACACCTGAACACAGCGTATAAAGAGCCCGGGTATCCGTTATGGGTTATCCGTCTAGCTGTATAATGCTGCGTGTCACTGTATGTCCATCTGTATCCTCCGTCAAACCATGAGAGCGAGAGAGCAATAGTAGGCGATTCGCTGTATGTACTATATATATGTGCTAGCTCTGTGCTGTGTCCGTCATATACAAAATTACTACATTGTATTAGGGGAAAGTGAGGTACATCCGGACGTTAGGAAGTTAGACACCTCTGCTTCTAGCAAACTGATCTCCCCTGCACGCTGTTTTTGAATTTACGTGGTCTCGTCGGTTTTAGTCTTCAAGACGAAACGCCGCGCAGATTTTTTAAGATAACTTTTAATGAACGTTTTTATGTAAGGTCTTGTAATTTTTGGTCTCTTTGAAAGTCATGGTTTTCGACTTGCGCATAAGCCTTGCTTTTGATAACTTTTTGTACCTAACTATGTAAACAAATCGTGAAAGTTCAATTTGATCCACTTCTTAGCTTAAATTTTACATACACGTTTAGTTTGGACGACAGGGCATAATTAGGTAAATGACGTCATTCTGAAGTCAATATAGCGGTTTCCCAAAGATGGTGGACAAAATCTATCTATCATCTAGCTATAATATGGGTATCAAATGTAACGGTTTGCTGAAAGGATTACGAAAAAATAATTCACATCACTCTAAATTCAATATAGCAGACTAGTTATTTTTTATGCGCTCCCATGAAATGGGTATCAATTATAAGAGTTTGTTTGGGTTTCGGTTCGGTTTGTTTGTTTGGGTTTTGATTTGGTTTGTTTGTTTGGGTTTGGGTTGGGTTATTTTTTTGAGTTTGTTGAAGTTTGTTTGGGTTTGGTTTGCCTGGGTTTGTTTGGGTTTAGTTTGTGTGTTTGGGTTCGGTTTGTTTGGGTTTGGGGAAATTTCATTTGACGAATTGCCATTCGACGAATTGCGATTCGACGAATTGTCATTCGACACATTGTCATTCGACGAATTGTCATTCGACGAATTGGCGATTCGACGAATTGTTTTTTCGATGAATTGTTTTCAACGAATTTTCCGCAAATCGGTGCTCCCATCCCGACTTGTTAACCAGTCGATCATACACTGCCTGGCAACGCCCCTCCAAATACTCCCAGAACCATGTGATGGCACTCCTCGAAAAACGCAGATTCACGAGTCTTTGCAAGAGCAGTGCATGCGGTACATAGTCGAATGCTTTAAAAAAATCAAAAAGCACCAAGATCGTCACCATTCGCCCGTCAATGGCAAGGCACACATCGTCCACAATTCGCAAGAGCGCTGAGAGAGAGAGAGAGAGAGAGAGAGAGAGAGAGAGAGAGAGAGAGAGAGAGAGAGAGAGAGAGAGAGAGAGAGAGAGAGAGAGGAAGAGAGAGAGAGAGAATGAATGTCATGTAATCTTTATTGCCCAGAGTTGAACAAAAAAAAGCAGACGAGGTACTGCTGCTAAGTACAGCGTGTTTTATAATTGTAACGTAGAGAAGGTTATATAAAGTAAAGTTACGGAGGGTCAAGTGGAATAAACCTAAGAAGAATGTTAAAGAAAAGCTAAATAAGTACAGTATATAAGACTGTTCAGGAATTACGATCCGCTCGTAATTCTCGAATTGTTCCTAATTTTCCGCGGGAATTAGACGAGCGAGTCACGGCGGGATCCTCTCGTGGCTGTCGTCGATGGCGCCACTTTTCGTGGCATTTCCTCTCATCGATCGCGTGATCACGCGGCTTTTCCCTCACTCACCCTCATTCTTTCCTCATCGATCACAGAGACCACACGCGCCGTCTCACGGGTTGGTGAGTAAACGGGGTATTTGCTCATCATATTTTTCGGGGCCATAGTTCCTCGGATCGTACAGTACTCGGGATGTAATTACAATCACGTACGTCGGGCGATATTAGTGCGTTGTGGGCGGACCGTCGAGATCTCGGTCGATCCGATCCTTCTCCCGCGTGTCGGGACACGTCTCACGGCGGCGGCCATTGTTCGCCCTCGTTCTGGAAAGTTCGCATTAACGCCTTAAAACCGGGCTTTCCTCACATTTGCCGGGCTTATTTTCCACACGTATACTCTATCTTTGTATGATCTATTGTGAATATAATTTTATATTATTTTTCCGTAAAACGAGAACTTGGCGCCTTTTCTATATCCACCTACACCAGATCTTCCAGGTCCTTCTCAAACATTTTTGGTCCTTCGAGCCGGATCTGGTGGGGGATTACATGGCAGTTCTTCGAGAAAAAGTACAGTAAGACGTGTGTGAGAAAATTCGAGACAATTTTTGGGACTCACTTCTGGACGAATCGGGACTCAGTGAGTTTTTCGGGAGTGAAAATCGAAGCTCGCAAAAGGTCTGCTCAACGAAGACGCCACACGACGAGTTTGCTCGAATTCGTATTTTCAACGGCTTTGTTTCACGCGTCTAGTGCGCGCTCTCTCACTCTCATTCCGCCATACGCGGCGTCTCTCGGGTATATCACGCGTCGATGTGCGCGCTCTCTCCTTCTCAGAGAGAAGTGCTCTCATTGGCTATCAATCAGTCACGTTCAGACTTCGGGCGGAGAAGATCGTGCGCGCTCTCTCGCGCTCACATTCAGCCTTCTCATTGGCTTTCGCTCAGTGTCTCGCAAGTGAGATTTTACGCGCAACGCTTGGAAATCTCTCATCGACAATCATACGCATCACATTTTTCGGGACATTTTTCTCAGAGGTCCTACGTTCGCGAGACACGTGCTCGGGTTAACGTGCCGGACACTCATGGGACGTTTGGACTCAACAGGCCACGGGACCTCGATCGGTACGCAAAGCAGCTTTTCATCGAACATTTGGTGAGTTTTTCTCAAGAAATCTCTCGGATCAGTTTCAGTGCCACGTAATTGACATTCGGGCGTTACGCGTGCACTTGGCCTGTGAATTGGGAGTTCGTTTGGACAATTTTCGGTCATTTTCGAGTGCGCGCAGTGGCTTCGGACATTTTCGGTCTTTTTCGGGTGTACGTAGAGACATTGGACATTTTCGATCACTTTCGAGTTCGCGTAGTGACTTTAGACATTTCCGGCTTCGCGTAGTGACGTTCGGACATTTTCAGTCACTTTCAGGTGTGCGAGTGTCTTTGGACGTTTTTGGTCATTTTCGGGTCCGCGTAGTGGCATTGGACATTTTCGGTCACTTTAGCGTTTGCGCAGTGATTCCGGACATTTTTCGCGAATTATAGCTCACAAGAAGTCGAACTCTCGCACGCGCTCAGCTCATCGGAGTTTTTTGATCACTCACCGATCGGGTCTCGGAAAATTTTGGACAGTTCTTGTTTCAAAGAATCGTTTTCGATCATTTTCGGGTTTTACACATCGAGTGGGTTTTTGAACATTATATCAACTAATCAACTTCGAGATTTGTCGGGCGTTACTACAGTAGTGCTTCGGAGATTTCGGACGGGTTCTTATCACTATACTCGCGGGTGTTTCGTCTTTTCTCAGTGACGGGAACGCGTAAGCCTCGCGTTTGGTGTCCAGTTCGGATTACCTACGAGTAATTTGGGGACAATATGTCACGGAGCGAGGAATGTGGATTTCCAAGTTTTTCTAACGAATCGGGCTTGGGCTCGTAAGAACGTAAAGACTTCATGTTCTCAGATCAAGCCAACGGGCAAGGACTCATCATTGGAAATTTACGCCTCACGGGTACACGCAGTCTCATCGGGGACATCCATTTCGCGGCCTTCTACATCGGGACCAGCTTCATCGGGTGCGTTCACATCATTATCCGGGTATGCATGCTCACACTGTAAGGGTGCTCACTTCATCGTGGCGTGCCCGAGCTTTCGGCAACTCTCAAACGAGACAAGACGGGAAGAAGTCACCCGTCAGCGCCTGTGTTTCAATTGTCTGGGGAAACACAGCGTAGCGGCGTGCCAGGGGACGACCAGATGCAAGGAGTGTGATCGTAAACAACATACGATGATCCACACCGGGAGGTCAAAATCTGGGGACCAACGAGCCACGGGTGCGGCTCAACGCAACCCACAGTCGTCCTCTGCGGGAACATCGAGCACATCGGGTGCTACTCGACCATCGGGCTCAACACAATGAAAGACGGGGGCATTAGCTTGCTCGGGTGTTACCTCATCAGCGCTTTCGGGATTTTCAACTCTGCTGGCCACGGGCTTGGCAGATCTCCAATTAGCATTCGGGGCAACGCACCGGGTACGAATGCTAATCGACAACGGATCGGAGCTCACCTTTGTTTCGGAGAAGTTGGCGAGACACCTCAAGCTTCACCGGGACAACGCGGCCATTCCCATCATTGGGATTGGCGGGACTCATTCGGGCTTGACTCAAGGCGCAGTCACCTGCATTTTACGTTTAGTAAACTCAAATAATGAAATAAATGTTCAAGCGTTCATTTTACCTAAGCTAATGCCTACCCTTCCTTCCTTCTCAACATCCGGATTACATTGGTCTCATTTGGACGGGCTGCAATTAGCAGACCCAGATTTTCTCTCACCACGGGCGATCGATATCATTTTGGGAGCAGACTCATACTCTCAATTTATTCGTCCAGAAATTCGAAAAGGAGCAGACGGGACTCCTGTGGCGCAGAATTCGATATTTGGGTGGTTCGTTCTTGGCCCAATAGCCAATCGGGCTTCATGTTCGGGATTGTCGCAGCAAGTTTCGGTACATCATAACTTCGAGGAAGTTCAGGATCTTCTCACTCGATTTTGGGAACAGGAAGAGGCTCCCAGTCTACCTGATCTTCAATTTACGCCTGAAGAACAGGAATGTGAGTCTCATTTTGTGCGGACTCACTTGCGGGATTCAACGGGACGGTATATCGTTCGATTGTCGATAATGTCGTCTACGAGTCAACTTGAGGACTCGTACGGTAGCGCAGCCCAGAGCCTGCAGAGGCTATTACGACGACTATCACGGGATACCTCATATCGGAAACTATATTCAGAGTTTCTGCAAGAATATGAGGAAGCGTCTCACATCATACGGGCTTCACGTGCGCTTTCTAAAAAATCACGGGTTTATTATCTTCCTCACCACGGGGTGTTGAAAGAATAGAGCACTACAACGAAATTGAGGGTTGTTTTTAACGGGTCAAGCGCTACGAGAACGGGAGTATCGCTCAACGACATTTTGAACACAGGTGCGAAATTGCAACGGGACATTTCAGACGTTCTCTTATGGGTATGACGACATCGATACATCTTTGCAACTGATATTGCGAACATGTTTCGTCAAATTCAGGTTCATCGGGACGATTGGGATCTACAGCGGATATTGTGGGTCGATCAACACGGGAACATGATTGCTTACCGACTCACAACGGTTACATACGGAACGAGGCCAGCTCCGTTTCTCGCCGTTTGCGTTCTTTTGCAGTTGGTGGAGGGCGAGGGCGACAAGTATCCTGAAGCGGTCGCTCCTCTTACAATGGGGCGATACGTGGACGATATTTACGAGGGAGCTGATCAGAGTTCGGATCTCATCACACAGGCACGTCAACTCACCGGGATTTGCACGGCGGGCGGCTTTCCGCTCGCCAAGTGGCAAAGCAATCATCCGAAGCTTCTCACCTCAATCGGGGTCGACATCAGCACAGAAAATTCTCACTCGTTTAAAGATTGCGAGACAAAGGTACTCGGACTTATATGGATTCCAGCCACGGACGCGTTTAAATTGACAACACTTCCACTCTCAACCGGGAACAAGATCACAAAGCGAGTTATTTCTTCTGAGATTGCCCGGCTCTATGATCCCTTGGGATTTCTCACACCAGTCGTGATTCGGGTGAAAATCCTCTTGCAAAAAATCTGTGGCTGGAGAAACTCGGTTGGGATGACGATGTGTCATCGCGAGTCCACGACTCTTGGTTTACGTTTCGTTGGGAATTAGCGGATCTGGGAAACATTTCGGTTCCGAGATGGATTCATCTCACTCCTTCGTCATCCGTGCAGATACACGGGTTTTCTGACGCTTCACAATTCGCAATGGGAGCGGTTGTTTATGTTCGGATATCGGGACCAGAATCAGCAACACGCGTTACGATGGTTTGCGCAAAAACTAAGGTGGCGCCTATCAAACGTCTTACGATTCCACGTCTGGAACTTTCAGCGGCTCTTCTCCTGGTAAAATTAGTACGGCATGTGCAAGATACTCTCAAGCTCACTGATTCACAGGTTTTTCTGTGGACGGATTCATCCATCACACTCACTTGGGTAACGAGTCATCCATCTCGATGGAAAGATTTCGTTCGGAATCGGGTCTCATCGGCTCAAGAGCTCCTTCCTAGTGGACAATGGAAATTCATCCCGGGCCGGGACAATCCTGCGGATTATGCATCACGAGGGTTAACCGTTTCTCAGCTCGAGCGATATACACTTTGGTGGGACGGGCCTCACTGGTTAATAAAATCTCACTTCCATTGGCCTTCTCACATCACTGGCGTGGATCACACAGCGGCGCTTGAAGAGCGACCAGGCCACATGCTCACCGTCTCAGCAGGCTCAACTTCACCGGTCTTATGGAACCTCATCCATCGATACTCATCTCTCACTCGGTTGTTGAGAATCACCTCACTCTGCTTCAAAGTATTTACGACACTTCGAACACAAAACCAAGGGAGACCGGGCTCACAAATCTCCCCGGGCGACCTGGAACACGCACGGCTTTTTTGGGCGAAAGCCACACAAGGGACACACTGTTCATTGGAGCTCACACTTCTCTCATCGGGACAGGGACTTCCAAAATCGCATCCTCTCACGCGATTGACGGGATTTATAGACTCAGGCGGGGTTCTGAGAGTAGGAGGGCGGTTACAGCACTCAGCCTTACAACCTGAGAGCAAACACGCCGTCATTCCACCTCGGGATTCGGCTCTCACACGACTTCTCATCGCAGATACTCATCATCGGACGTTTCACGGTGGGGCTCAGGTTACGGGGCTCACTCGGGCTACACCTTCACGGGCGTTTCTCCACACGGGAGTAGATTACGCCGGGCCAGTCTCTCTCAAACTCGGACGACGGCGAGGCTCTCGATCTCACAAAGGCTGGCTGTGCATATTCGTATGCTTCTCAACCTCAGCGATCCACCTCGAGATTGTTTCTGACTTGACTTCCGAGGCATTCATCGCAGCATTTCGGCGATTCACCGGAGGACGGGGCATCTGTCACACTTTATACAATGACAACGGGACGAACTTTCAAGGAGCCGACGCAGAACTGCGCAGACTCTTCATCAGCGGGACTCGGGAATCTGAAACAACTGCTCAGATATTGGCCAATGACGGCACGCATTGGGTGTTCAACCCTCCGGGAGCTCCTGACATTGGCGGGAAATGGGAAGCTGCCGTCAATTCAATCAAACATCATCTTCGGAGGACGATCGGAGAGACGGCTCTCACGTATGAGGAATTTACGACTCTTCTTACACAAATTGAGGCCGTTCTCAACTCTCGTCCATTGGAACCTCTCACGGAAGATCCGGACGATCTCTCCGCGCTTATACCGGGACATTTCCTCATCGGGGAAGCGCTCACCGCAGTTCCAGAGCCATCGCTACGGGAAATTAATCCTGCTCGGCTCTCCAGGTGGCAGCTCATACAAGAGCGGCTGCAATACTTTTGGGATCGTTGGTCAACAGGCTACCTACAACGGCAACAAGCCATCTCAAAATGGCATCATCCATCTCATGAGATTCGGGTCGGGTCTTTGGCTCTGTTGACCGACGAGAGGACTTCACCTACTAAATGGCCTTTGGTACGGGTCTTGGAACTGCATCTGGCACAGGATGGGCTCACACGGGTGGTCACTATCAAGACCGCCACCACCACACTCAAGCGGCCTATTGCCAAATTGGCCCTACTTCCAATCTCATCCGGGTCTCAATAAATCGACAGCACTGCTGCCGATGGCGGGCGGAATGTTCAGGAATTATGATCCGCTCGTAATTCCCGAATTGTTCATAATTTTCCGCGGGAATTAGACGAGCGAGTCACGCCGGGATCCTCTCGTGGCTGTCGTCGATAGCGCCACTTTTCGTGGCATTTCCTCTCATCGATCGCGTGATCGCGCGTTTTTTCCCTCACTCATCCTCATTCTTTCCTCATCGATCACAGAGACCACTCGGGTCGTCTCACGGGTTGATCAGTAAACGTCATATTTGCTCATCATATTTTTCGAGGCCGTAGTTCCTCGCATCGTACAGTACTCGGGACGTAGTTACAATCACGTACGTCGGGCGATATTAGTGCGTTGTGGGCGGATCGTCGAGATCTCGGTCGATCCGATCCTTCTCCCGCGCGTCGGGACGCGTCTCACGGCCGCGGCCATTGTCCGCCCTCGTTCGGGAAAGTTCGCATCAACGCCTTAAAACCGGTCTTTCCTCACATTTACCGGGCTTATTTTCCACACGTATACTATATCTTTGTATGATCTATTGTTAATATAATTTTATATTATTTTTCCGTACAACGAGAACTTGGCGCCTTTTCTTTATCCACCTACACCAGATCTTCCGGGTCCTTCTCAACCAAAGACAATACAGAATAAGTATGGGGAGCGAAGAGAGGCTCTCTCTCAGTTTGGTCGGCTACTAGTACCTACTAGTACCCGCGAGCCCAACGGAGGTGCAAGAATCCTGTACCTAAGGCCGACAGTTAGCGTTAAGGCAGGCGAACGGTAGGAGCCGGACGCGGGTGCCGGAGGGCGAGCAGGCCTCTGACGCTATGTTTCGGGCGTGGAGTATAAGCTGATGAGTTTAGGGATGTCTTCCGGAGAGTTGATGATGTAAACGATGTCATCGTTGTCGTTTTTTGAAAACACCGTGTTGATCCTCCTCCGGATGTGTTCGAACCCAGCACCCCTAAGAGGTGCCTTTGCGCTAGTGAGCAGCCTGAAGACGTGCGACGGAAGAAGTTCGCTCACGTGGATGGTAAAGTCACTTGGCTGCGCCGGCAGCTCGATGGACGAAGGCTGGGTTTTGTCGAGACTAGAGAATTTCAACTCCCCGTGCTGCCACCTGCGAGCTAAGATCCGTTTGGCGATGGTGGAGTTAGTGAAAACGGCAGCAAAGGATGTTTTGACGGGCGGGGGCGCGATGGCGTTCGTTAGGGTCCCCACGCTTTGACCAGCCGGTTTCCTTCGGAGCAGTCGAGCGCCGACGATATCGCCGTAATTAATCTCAACTTGGAGAGCAGCTGCTATCACCGAAATCATACCGCAGAGTACGGAATCAGTGACGTCCGAGAAGGTAAAGCCGGAGATGGTGATTTCATTGTTTGGCAGCTGCTGGGAGAGTGATCTCTGGAGATGTAGGTTGTTGGCGTTGAATGCGGTAGTCAGTCTTGACACAGCGGAGGCGTTGCCGGTGCCGGAGGGCCCAGCCACGGCGGTTTTCTCCACACGAGCTTCAAGTTTTTCGAGAGCGGCTTTCAGATCAGTGTTCTTTTTGGTATATCGGGCAACCTCAGTGCGCAGCGCGTCCGTTGTGGCCGTCAGCTTGCTCGTGGTAGCTTTGAGAGAAGCAACATCCGTGCTGACCGCTTCCAGCGACATTTGCAAGGCGGGAGCACCTTCAGCATCTCGCCATGGCTTGCGAGTATCGCCGTCATGGTATTACGTCCCAACCTTCACTTTTTTACTCTATTTTTTTTAAACCACGATGGTAAATACGCACGATAGCAGCACCCTCACTGAACGATCAAAAACCTTTATTTCTTTAACACTAAGCGAGCTATAGCCGAAACATACCACAAGACCAAAAGCGACATCGTCGCACGTAGGTCCCCACGCATAAACATAGCCAACGACAGATGAATTTACGAGAGGAGCGTACTCGCTGCCTCGAAAGAGAAACCCTACGCCTAGAGCACTCGAACAAAATGCAGGGACCGAACTACGCCACAAGCCTACCTTGTCCTAAGACCCAAACAATCCCACGAGGAAAACTCGCTTGCGTCAGAATACGTCACCCGATCATATCGCAAGACCCACGAAACCTCGGCCGCTAAACCCGATCCTCGGACATAGAACAATGGCCGCATTCACCGTAGCGGTGACCTAATAAGTAGACGAACAAAACTATTCCCACGCATGACGCCGACCTATTACGTAAGTCAGCGTACATTCTCACGATTGATTAACCAGACCGCTACAACCAGACTTTCATAATTTTGATATCACGTAGGAGCAGACACTCTGTATTCGAACTCCGAACTGAACAGTCGACTTACAAGGTTCTTTCGCTCTGCGTTTCCGTGTAACCATTGTACGCGTAACTATCTTTGTACCGAAATTATAAATTTGTAAGAGTCGAACTTAATAAATGTGAACTACGCAAATGAAGACAAAATTTACGCGTCTGAACATTTATTTAATCAGCGATCAATCCATCGGGCGGATCCAACTCTCT
Organism: Ophion obscuratus; assembly: GCA_964007375.1. Lineage (NCBI taxonomy): Eukaryota > Metazoa > Arthropoda > Insecta > Hymenoptera > Ichneumonidae > Ophion > Ophion obscuratus. Next base: position 44,192,392 of record OZ023314.1, read on the forward strand.
TACCAGAATCACGCACCTCAAATTCGTCTTAATCCATATTGTTGTTAAACTGTGTTCGGAACTCACGCGGAAGCCAAACAAAGACTCACTGCGCAATCTAATTCAACTCGAACTTTCGCGCTCGGTAACCTCACGAGTCCCACCTAAATCTCCCTCCGGGACGTAACAGTTTAGTATGCAATAAAACTGGTGGCAGCGGGAAAACAAACTTTTAATAAATAATTGATCGGTTAATAAAACAGGTGGCAGCGGAAAAAAGAAAAAAAAATTTAATAAATAACCCATCGGTTAATAAAACTAGTGGCAGCGGAATAAAGAAGAAAAAGAAATTTTAATAAATAACCCATCGGTTAATAAAACTGGTGGCAGCGGAAAAAAAGAAAAAAAAAACTTTTTATAAATAACCCATCGGTTAATAAAACTGGCGGTAGCGGTAAAACAAAGAGACAATTCATCGGCTATAATACTGGTGATAACCAATCCGGTGTCGGTGAAAAACGGATCACGAACGCGGAATAAACCCTCGTGTAAAAACATAAAATAAAAAAAAGATTTTTCCGTGTGAAACGAACAAGTCCTCCACACCATGGTCGCACCGAGATCAACACAAGGGACGCAGAGCCATAAATTAACGAAGGACGCAAGGCCGAAGAGCAGACACGGGCCAGCGACGCACACCCGGACTGCAGGTCAAAACACCAGCTGCACCTCACGATAAGTCAAGTAGCCTAACGCCACTTGGCTGCAACCAAACATCATTGGCACAAGCGAACTACAAGATCATCACTGACTAAGTCATAAACGCATAATGTCTACACCAATCCAAATGGAGACTTCGGAAGTCCATCACCCAGCTCAACAGAGTCAAATCTACACATCACAGACGATTCCACCGCCAAATACGCATAACTATTACCAAGCGTCCTTCGAAAATAATATATATCCACTACACGCTAATTATCGATATTTTACAAGATATTTACCCGAGTTCGATGGGACGTCTAAAACATGTTCGTTAAACAATTTTTTGAACTATTGCGAGAACGCGAAAGAATTCATTCCAGCTGTAGGCGAACGATTAATAGTCACACTCTTAAAGAGTAAAAGTAAAGGAATCGCTTGCGATTGTCTCGAAAGCATTTTCATAGAAGACATAGCGACTGATCAATTTTGAAGAAGTCTTAACGCCGCCTATCGCCCCCATATAGCATGCAACCAGTACCCAAATCTCGAAAGCATTTTCAAACAAGCAACGGATATCGAAAAAATGTTGGGGCCAATCGATCTGCCTACCAATTCAACCTTTCAACAAATCAAATAGTCAAAACGAAAACAAACCCAGAAGCTCAACCTTTCGTGCAAACCCGAGCAAATTCTGCAATTATTGCAAAAAGACAAACTACACAACAAATGATTGCTAACTTCTGGCAAAAGACAATTCACCAAAAGACGCTGCAAACAGAAGTAACATATCATGCAACTATTGTAAAAAAATCGGGCCACTTCATAAATCAATGCCGTAAACGAGCATATGGGAGAAAAGATGGGAGAAAAGATGAGGCTCAAGCCGGGAAACGAGTCAACGACCCCTCGACCAGGCGTCTCGACGGCCACAAACACCCAAGGACGCCAGACACAGTAAAATCGGAAATGAAACAAAAAATCCTCCGAGCCGCTTGTAACCTGAGCACACGAACGAATAGCTACCACTTACCCACAATTAGCATAGAATCGGAAGATCTCAAGAAAACGCAAACATTATTTCTCGCAGACTCAGGCTCACAATTAAATTTGATCAAGATCGAAAATATTCGTCACCCAAATCTTATAAACAATCTCATAATTTACGAATTATACGAAACTTCGATCATTGATAGACCCAGGACACTCGGACAAATTAACATCGCAATTCACGACCAGTCCGTAACATTCAATGTTGTCGCGGACGACTTCCCTGTTGAATTCGACGCAATCCTCGGTCATGAAACAATCGGAGAAAGTGAAGGTAGAATCGACTGGGAAGGGCGATACATACGAGTCAATAACGTGGACATCCCATTTACAAATACAGAATCATTTCTACTGCGGGCCAGACAGAAAACGATCATGTTCATTGAAGTCGGAAACCCACTACAGACAGGTTACGTACCCCGTATACCATTTCGAGATGGCATCTTTGCAGGTGAAGCATTGGTTAAAAATACCAATGGCAAAGCATACCTCTACGCTATCAATACCTTGAACGAGGACGCCAGAGTAGAGGTTCCCGTAATATCACTCTATCCTTTCGATATGAGTACAGATGAGAACGATCAAGAGAATGACCACGCCGCGAATACACAGAGACGCCTCCGTCTGTCTCGGTCTGGCGTCCGAGGGTTTTTGTGCTTTAGGGTTAAAGCACAAAAACCCTCGGACGCCAGACCGAGACAGACGGAGGAAACCGTGCCAACGGAGTAATGAGTTTTTTGTGGCTTAATCACCTGAATGACGAAGAGCGTAATGCGGTATCTACACTCGTAGAAAAATACGTAGACTTTTTTCATCTACCTGGTGAACCTTTCCGATCAACAAACGAATGCAAACATCGAATTCCCACTGTAGACGATCGACCGGTCAATATAAGACAATACAGACATCCGCCATTCCAAAGACCGGAAATAGAAAAACAAATTAATGATCTGCTACAATTTAACATCATTGAACCCTCGAAGTCACCGTATAATTCACCAGATTGGATAGTTCCGTAAAAAGCAGACTCAAAAGGCAATAGACGATGGAGACTCGTAATCGATTTCAGAAAATTAAACGATGTCACAATAGGAGATGCTTACCCCCTGCCGTTAATAACAGACATCCTTGACCAACTCGGCGGTGCGAAGACTTCTCCATTTTTGACTTAGCATCTGGCTTTCATCAGATAGAAAGGGGTCCGAAAGACAAACACAAAACATCCTTTACAACCCCTCACGATCATTACGAATTCAATAGAATGCAATTCGGGTTAAAAAATACACCAGCCACATTCCAACGATTGACGGACCTTGTTCTAAAAGGGTTACAGGGTAACGATGTATTCGTATATCTAGACGACATAGTAATCTACGCGCGATCAATCGAGGAACACGAAAGCAAATTTATAAAACTTGCGGAAAGATTACGTAACGCAAATCTAACTCTCCAAACGGATAAATGCGAATTCTTAAGAACCGAAGTAAGATATCTGGGACGCCAAATCTCTGCAGATGGATTAAAACCCGATCCAAAAAACATCGAAGGCGTGAGAGAATTCAAAACACCGAAAACTCCAAAGAACGCAAAATAATTCCTAGGTCTAGCTGGATACTATCGCCGCTTCATAAAAAATTTCGCAGCAATTGCAAAACTCCATTCGGATCTCAATAGCAAAAATGTAAGATTTCATTGGACATCTCAACATCAATTAGCATTCGAAACATTGCGAGACAAGCTATGCTCAACACCGATTCTCCAATACCCAAATTTCTCGGAACCTTTCATCGTAACAACCGACGCATCTAACTACGCCGTCGGCGCAATCTTTTCGCAAGGAAAATTCGGAGAATACCCCATGGTCGCAGCCGCTTCAAGGATCCTTAACAAGGCCGAAAGAAATTATTCCACTCTGGAAAAAGAAATGGTCGCTGTGGTGTTTGCCTTGAAAACCTTCCGACCCTATCTTTGGGGCAGGCCATTCATCCTACTAATCGACCACCGGCCACTCGTCTGGGTAAACTCTATGAACGACCCGACGCACAGTGGGGCAGAATCCCAAAAAGCTGGCCAAAATTCGGAAAGTGTCCAAAATGATCTCCAATTCTCTTCTCGGGGGTTTTCGGGGTCGCTGAATACGAATCTGTTATCAGAATTACGATTTTCAAAATGGCGGACCCAAAATGGCGGACATAATTCAACAAATTAGTCAAATAATTCAGTAAAAAATACCCAATCATATTTCTTAAGGGGTTTTTGGGATCGCTGATTACGAATTTGTTATAGGAATGTTAATTTTCAAAATAGCAGACGCGATATATAGACGATTCCACAAAAATTTTCAATTTTTAAATATTTTTCAATAGAAAATGTTTCATAATATTTTTAGGTTTAAATGAGTAGAAAATCTCTTGAGCCATGTTTTTATTTTTGAACAATTTCTTGAGTACAAAATTTGCAATAAATCAAATATCTGTTATTTACTTCTAGTAACAAAAATCTTGTATGTCATCTTCAATGTTGGAATCATTCGATTCGGATTCTGATGTTGACCCACTTGTATCCAAATCGGAATGGTTCCTTATCTCTTGTCTGGTGACTTCAGGTTGTTTTAACATTTCTATAGCTTCTTTATGTAAAGATTTCGCCGGTCTCTGGGGCAATTTCCTGATGCTTGAGAGAAATGGATCTGATGATACTAACAAGGAACATCCCTCAGGTGTCCGCCTCCGATTTTGTTGAAACTCATATATGTGATAGAGCATCGAAAACTTTGAGACACGTATTTTTTTTTATCGGCGGAAAAACAGATTTAAGGGGGGAAACCGCCCCTCAAAAAAAGGCGTGACGAGGGGTGATTTTGCAGTTTCACCCAGAAGCAATCCACCGATCTGAATGAAACAAAAACGAAAATTCTTCTAATGAAAAGCGATGAAAAATTTACTATGAAAATGTTAAGAAAAAATTTAATTAGGGGGTAAACCACCCCTCAATTTGCCTTTTTTTCCCCCACACTTAAGAGGGTTGTATGCAAATTAATAAAACAGGTATCATTTTGAAGAGCAATTAAAATTAAAGTTGACGGGTTTTTTCGTTTTGGCGGCATAGCAAATTTAAGGGGGTAAACCACCCCTAACATAAATTTATTTATAATGGTCGTTTTTTCTGTGTTGAAAGTATATCCGCTGATTTTAAATATTTCTATAAGCTACAATTTAATGTTTTACCATATGTCAAAATTATAAGGGGGTAAACCGCCCCTCCATTTACCGTTTTTCACCCCACGCTTAAGGGGGTTGTATGAAAATGAATAAAACAGGTATCATTCTGAAGGGGAATCAGAATTCAAGTTGACGCGTTGTTGTGTTTCAGCGGGACAGCAAATTTAAGGGGGTAAACCACCCCTAACATAAATTTGTTCATTTCCATTCATTTAAAAAATCAGAATTTTTTGAAAATCCTGTTACCTTTGGTTTTGGTGAATTGAACACACATTGTGAAATACCCGGTTGCAATAATTTGGCCATTATCAGATGTGCATGGTGCAAAAAATCGTTGTGTTTAAAGCATTTTTTTGACGATTATCATTATTGCAGGAATTATGAGCCATGATTGTTGATGGTTGATAGTTGATAGACTACAAAAAAAAGTATATATCACAAGAAAATGATTTGACGGCATATGACTGCAATACTTTTCAGAAGTACTATTAATTAAATTAGCTGATATGATTACCAAATAAAATGTCAAAATATATTAAAAACATGTTCGTTAACCTACTATAAAACCCTCAGTTTCATTAATATGTTTAATTAAATAAACGGTAAAATAATAAAAATATACATGCCTCCACAAAACTACGTCCCTGGCTAAATTGTCGCTTGATCCAGGCGCATCGTCGTTCCGAAATATACGAAGTGAGCCTTATAACTTATTCTGGAAATTATTATAATTAATGATATAGTAGAAGTGTATGTTTATTCCTATGGAGATGCTTAATAGACGTGCATATTAAAATCGGAAGCGTTTCGACACGAAAATATCAGTCTTATGAGTAAGGGGTAGCCCCACGTCCCCACTCCCAAAGTACCGCTCCTAAAGCTCAAACGAATATGCCTGCACACACAAACATAAAATTGATATTACCCCTTAAATTTGCTGTCCCGCTGAAACGCAAAAACGCGTCAACTTGAATTTTGATTCCCCTTCAAAATGATACATGTTTTATTAATTTTCATACAACCCTTTTAAGCGTGGGGTGAAAAACGGCAAATGGAGGGGTGGTTTACCCCTTAATTATATTTCTAATCAACACTCTTGTAGTGGATTTTTCATCGCTTAATATTAGAGGAATTTTCGATTTTGTTTCATTCAGATCGGTGGACTGCTTGTGGGAGAAACTTTGAGGGGTGGTTTCAGCCCCTAACACCGTTTTTCTGCCGATACAAAAAAAACATGTTCAATAGTTTGCAATGCTTTACCACATATATGAGTTTCAACGAAATCAAAAGCGGAAACTTCAATGATGTTTCTCGTCATAGGGGTAGTTACTCCTTAAGACGAATGTAATAATTTTGACATATGGTAAAACATTAAATTGTAGCTTATAGAAATATTTAAAATCAGCGGATATACTTTAAACACAGAAAAAACGACCATGATAAATAAATTTATGTTAGGGGTGGTTTACCCCCTTAAATTTGCTATGCCGCCAAAACGCAAAAACCCGTCAACTTTAATTTTAATTGCCCTTCAAAATGATACCTGTTTTATTAATTTGCATACAACCCTCTTAAGTGTGAGGTGAAAAAGGGCAAATTGAGGGGTGGTTTACCCCCTAATTAAATTTTTTCTTAACATCTTCATAGTGGATTTTTCATCGCTTTTCATTAGAAGAATTTTCGTTTTTGTTTCATTCAGATCGGTGGATTGCTTCTGGGTGAAACTGCAAAATCTCCCCTCGACACGCCTTTCTTTGAGGGGCGGTTTCCCCCCTTAAATCCGTTTTTCCGCCGATAAAAAAAATACGTGTCTCAAAGTTTTCGATGCTCTATCACATATATGAGTTTCAACAAAATCGGAGGCGGACACCTGAGGGATGTTCCTTGTAAGAGCCTATAGAAAATGTCTCTCATATTCGATTCTCGAGAGCATTTTCTTAAATGATGTAACCTGTAGTTCTTTATGTCCTTATTGCGTGACACTTGGGCCTCTTCAGAAAGTTGTCCGATCGGTAAAAGGTCATATTTTACAATTTCTGCTCCGTGCATCAACACTTTGTGCACAGATGTTGGCATGTAATACCATGGATATAAAGCAACGAATAAACGGGCAGTATTTACACAATAGTCTTTGAATTTTTCTTCGTCTATATCATACCCGCTCGAAATTGCCTGCAAAATAACATGAAATCGGTGAATTAAATTTTCATCGACTCCTGTTATTTCAGCAGATATATTAGCATTTTCGAAAAAGCGGCGGGCGGTATTTCCATCGTTTGAGCTGCCATATCCTGGCTTTGGTCGATCAACGATAAGCCCCAGTGTTGTCTTAAATTGAGTCTGTATGTCTTCCTTACGTACTTTCACAATCTTTTTCACTTCCTCTTCACGAGCTTGCCACTTTTGAGTTGTGAGCTGATACGACAAATGCAAACAGCACTCGAAAAAACGAATCCACGCATGTAATGTAGATATGCCAAATCTTAAATTATCTGTAGTAATGTCCATTTTTATAATTTTGTCGATGTTATTAAAATCTTTAGAGGTGGCTTTGCACACGAAGCAGCGTTGTGCAGAAGTGGTACCGGTTACAGCGTTACAGACTTTGCCGTCTATCATCGTAAACGACATACAATAGGTTACTGAAATTGATTTTTCATTTTGTTCAGTAGTGTATGGTGCAAGACCCGCAATCTGCTGTTCAATGTCGGTAACTTCTTTCAATGTTGATTGTACATCTTCATGTACAAACTGCAATCGTATTGGTCTGCAGAATCGAGGAGATGAAGGTCTAGGATTTTTCCACACAATAGTTCCTTCATCCGTCTCGTGATTGTTGTAGATTAATTGCAAAGGTACCAGAGAAGTATAAAAAATGCTTTCATCAGATTTTCCAGCCTCATCAAATTTTTGCTTATAAACACTTTGACCGCTGCTTCCATCACATCCCCATTTACAGTGAAGTACTAATTTTTGCAGAATTTCAGAATTTAGAGTATCGATGACATCAGCCTGAAGTTGTATAATTCTGTATGTGGTATGATCAAGTAAAGCCTGTAGTTTAATTTGTGCGCACAACTCAGTAATATTCATGTACACAACTGATGGATAACAACGATTTTTTGCTTTTTCTATTTCATGGTATGATGGGTATAATTTGCATTTACGTGCTCTAGCTGCATTTCTTGATAGCTGATAAGAGCGCTTTGATTCTCCTTTCTCGCTCATCAAAGAAAGTGCTTCGTCTGGGGTTAAAGGTGTCTCATTTTTTGACCGAACAGCAGCTATATATTTTGAGGCTCTTGTTGGGCTGGTTAATGTGACATCTTTAAGAACTTGAGCAGCATCCACTTGACCAGAAGTCCTTAAACTCATTTGAGCAGCATACGTCAATTCTTCTGTAGATAAAGTAGACCGTATTTCTTCAGTCTTTCGCCTCTTAGATCTATCGCTGGATGAAGCAAAGGATTTCGAAGGTCGTCCAGATGTTCCTTTTTCATCATTCTTCACAATCTTCTCAGATGTTGATGTTGTGCATTCAGTATCGGATAATGTTGAAAAACATACGGTGCCATTCAACCATTCTTCATTATTTTTTAGAAACTTTTCTTGGCCTCTATTTGCTGCTTTCCATCTGGATCGAAAATTTGCAAATAACAGTCCTAATGACTTTTCATCCTCGTCTACTTGTATCACATGTTCTGTTTTATTGAAAATTGCATCTTTCAAAACTCCAATAACGAATTTCTGTTCGTTTTTTAAACTGTGTTTCACCATGAAAAAAACATCTCTTCTTGTTAATTCCATATTTGAAGATTGGGAAGACTCTGTAAAATACCAATATAAACATGTACAAAATTAAATGACATTATTTTGAAATCATTTTATACTTAACAAAACTATATACGGTGTTCTGACTCGAAATGTACAAAAATAATTTATTACTACTAAAAATGATTTTATATTTATAAAGAAAACGAATATTTATGATATAAATGATTAACAAATATATTTACATACATTCTGCACGAAAAAAAACCGAAATTACATGAAATCTGTCTTTACGAGAATCACCTCTGTGTCAGTATACAACAGGTATAATAAAGCCTGAACAGCAGGCGGGCTCCTTTCTTTCATACATGGCTGCTCTAGGAGCCCCTCGTCAGTCCTTGCCGAATCGCCGTCTACACTACGTATACACTATGTACGTATACACTAATACACCTTTACTGCCGAAAACTGTTACGCCGTACAAACATGGGGGAAACACAGTTCTAGCTACTGAGAGTTCTTGCAGGAATATTTTATACAATGTTGAGATTTTCGTAAAGCGTACATTTAGAATAATAAATTACTGTATTAAAATTTAAATGATCTATGAATATTAATCAATAAATGAACATACTACAAATGGAATTGATAAATAAATATTAATCTATGTTAATAGACAGAAAATATACCAACGCGCTGTAACGTAATAATCAAGGGATTACATTCACACGTCCGTTAATGTCGGGCCACGTATTTCTCCCTAAAAATTAGTCTAACTATTCGTTGAGCACTCCTGAGCAGCCAGTTTTTTAGTATATTATATTTAGTACTGTACACTATCAGTTTCTTGTTGAAACAAGGTCGAGACTCGCGAAGACATTTTTAAAACTACTTTAGAAAATCGATTTTCGAAAAAAAATGTATAATTTTTTATGTTTACTTGTTGCAAAATTTAGATATTTCAAACATAAAATAAGCAATAACTGTGCATAATTATATTTTCTGCATACCTTCAGAAAGTTTTTCCATTTTGCAGAATTAAAATTGAGACAGTTTCGTCCGTTTCACAGCACTTCGAAACAGGCAAGAATTTTTCGACGCGTACGCTTGTTTAATGCGTACCGAACGGCGGCTGAATGTCGACTGATGTCGAGGCGACCCTAGAGCAGGTATAAACCTGCCCGGTCCGGAATTTCGTCCTAGGACTATCAATAAACAAGATCTGAACATATATAGACGAATATATACAACTCAAAAATTTGACTTTTGGCCAGCTTTTTGGGATTCTGCCCCACTGTGCGACGTCACGCGTACTGAGATGGAGAGAAAGATTAAAAGAGTTCGATTTCAAAATCCAGTACAAGCCAGGAAGAGTTAATACAAACGCCGATGCACTTTCTCGAAATCCAATAACTCTCCCTATCAAATTCAAATGGCGTACTAACGACACCCCATACGGAGGGAAAACCCTACATCCAAACCCAGGCATCGCAAGAACATATTCGTCATCGGATCCAAGCGCCAATAATAAAAAACTTAAAAAATCGAAAACTACTTCAGAGGATGACATCACGAATGCTTCCCCACTAAATCATTCAATATCTGTTCCTCGAGCAACCGACTTCACAGATACGGCAATTCCGAGAGAAACGTACGTGAGTCCCGTTGCAGAGCGATCGAACGAAATTCAAAATCAAACAATCTCGATTCCCCAAACAAGCAACCTTACAGATACGGCAATTCCGAGGGAAACGTATGTAAGCCCGCTTGCCAAAAGATCAAATCTAACTCAAGATGACCGGCCTGATCAACCGATCATCAAGGACTTCGACAAAAAGAGGCCACGTAATAAATCGAATTCTTCAGAGCATCAAACATCAAATCCTCCAAAACACCAAAAAACAAACTCTTCAGAGCATCGAAGATCAAATTCTTCAATGCAACAATCATCCAATTTTTCAGAGCATCAAAACTCGAATTCCTCGGAAAACTAGGAACCGGATTCACCAGAATATAGAAGGGGAAAACTCAAAGTACTAGTTAACCGAAGAAGCCACACACGCCGGTATCTCCCCTTCGGAAACCCTTCAAAACCTGAATCTACATCGTCTTCGGGAGACGAGGAAGACATTACCCACATGGCGCCGAGTAACTTCGCCACACTCGAAACATCCTCATATTTAGAGCAGGAATCAAGTGAGAACAGCCTAAGCAATGTTGCCATCAATTTTAAAAAGGGCGCTCATGAAACACTAGGATCCACTCCATGACCAACCGGACGTGCAAAAAGGAAATTTCACCAAATCCTTAATCGTCTAGATAGCCATGGAAACATGAGCGAAGAAGTTCTCGGAGAGGATGATTTGTTCCTTCTTCACGAAAAGAAAAGTCTCACTGACAATCACACCATTGAACCTATGGACGTAGGCTTTTCTAAAGAAGATAGAAAATCAACAGATGAAAGTCATAAAAGTCAAGTCACGAGACCCCCAACTACCAGCCCGGAACAGTGCACGGACGATGTAACAGCCACCGCCAAAAAAGGGGTATCAGTCCTTTTAGCCACTCGTATATTCTCCAGACCACGAAAACCCAAAAAATGTTTCTGCTGCCCTGATGCAAGCAATCACGCATACACTAGTGCCCCACATGCACAAGTAGGGAAGGGAGAAAAGGCCACCCAGGAGCAATTTACAAGCAGTCAGAAATTCGGCCAATCCGGGCCAAGAACAATCCCCACCCACTCTTCCAAACGTTGCTAACACCAACAGCTCCGAAAACGAATCTTCTCATCAACAAGAAAATGCTCCCTCCCCGACACCATTAAATAATCCCCCCCCCCCCCCCCACCCTACGATAGAAAACGGAGATGACAGTAGCAGGACAAACACCGCCGACGATGAGTCAGTAAACATCGAACGACAACCGGAACTCATGAACGTCATCGAAACTAGAGATAACCTCGAAATGACAAAAAATAATTATATTTGTTTCATCTCCGCCGATGGTACAGTCGCGAACGAGATCGGCAAACGATTAATCGAGATGGGCTTGCTAAAAAATCTATCCCCAAGTAACACCTTCGAAATCGGGCAAGTCCTCATATCGGGAACACCAAAGAAACAAGTGTATGCCCTAGTAACACAGGAAAACTCCACATTATCCTTAACGAAAGAAAATCTTACCAAATCCCTACGAAATCTGAAAACAACGATGGTAGAATTGAACGTCAAATCAGCAGCATTTTCTCAGAAGCGCAGTAAGCTTAATGACTCAGCATGGGCAAAAATAAAAAAACATCATTAGAGAAATTTTTGCCGAAATCCAAATATTTTTATTTGCTAATATTTTTAATCCAAATATTATTTGGATTTTTACCGAAATCCAAATAAAAATCTGCCGCGACGAAATTACTGTCCCATCAGAGCAAGACAGGCTCGACATCATAAAAGAATGCCACGAATCTCCAATAGCAGGTCATAACGGCGTACCCAAAACATACAACAGAATCCGACAACAATATTTTTGGGACAATCTCAAAAAACAAGTAGAAGATTACATTCGTCAATGCGCCAGTTGCTAGAGGAAAAAGTTGGTGAGAATTAAAACCAAATAACTTATGGTAATTACAGATACTCCGATCAGCGTATTCGACAAAATTGCAATGGATATAGTCGGACCGATAATCCCAGAATCTAAACTTGGTCACCGCTTCATACTAACAATTCAGGACAACCTCTCGAAATGTTCGTTTGCAATTCCGCTAAAAAGCGCGACCGCGCACGAAATTCATATGCTTATTCGGATGTCCGAAAGTAATATTGACAGACCAAGGTGCAGCCTGCATCGGCCGTGTAATGAAACAATTAACGAGGATCCCAAAAATCAAGCAAATTAAAACGCCAGCATTCCATCCACAATCGAACGGATCTCTCGAACGAAGTCACCAAGTGCTCACGGATTACCTGAAACATTACACCAATAAAAAAGATTGGCATAAGTGGTTACGGCTGGCAACTTTCGCATACAACACAAGCGTACACGAAGGCATGAAATACCATTTCAGGTAGTCCTAGGCAAGGTAGCACGACTACCCTCACAATTTTCATATCTCAACGAAATCTTAACGTACGACGAGCACGTGAGAAATCTTGCGCATCACTTACAAGAAGTTCGACAATTAACTCGCAAAAACCTCGAAAATGCCAAAAAATCCAAAACTCACTACGATGAGAAAATCAACCCCGTAAAATTCCAAATCGCAGATCAAATCTACCTGATTAAAAATCAACGAATAGGAAAATTTGACGACAACTTCTTAGGTCTTCACGAGATAACACAAATTTTCCCAGACCAAAACGACATCGAAAGCGCACTAGGAAACAATAAGCGAAAAATCATCCACTACGATCGGGCTAAATTAACACACTAGCAAACAACCATACCTACACGAAAGCCCAGCAAACTTTCAGCCGCACAACCATACATTTCAGGTCTACGAAGACCCCGCCAAGATGTTCCTGACGATCGCTCCAGTCATCTCCACCCTGCAACCAACCAATGCGCTGATTGCTTACGACTGTGGAGCCCCAGCAATGAACATCACGACCCTATCGCTCCTGGACATTCAGGAATGCGACCTACCTATCCGCCAACCGGAAGTCACCACATCAAGAATCCAACTCCTCCAAAGAGTCGAATTTACTGACATTAAGGTAGTCTAATGTGAGGTGGAAATACACATGGCAAAAACTCACTGCGGCATGCACTCTCACACATCAAATGTCAAAAACGGGTACATGGAATTCGTCTTGCCGACAACTCACGAAGAGTGAAAAAAAATTCACGAAACAAAATCATACCAGGCTTACAATACACTCCGAATGGCCTTACTATGAATTCAACCAATAGGAGACCAGTTTCAATAGCCGAGACGCTGACCAGCGACGGTAACTGCCGAGGAGCGTCATATTCGGACCCCTACGGCTTTTGGAATAACGCGTTCGTCGCAGGGTACTTCTATAAAACGGTCGCCGACTACAAAGCAAAAGTACATATAGAACAAAACTAAATCCTTTTACGATCAGGTAGACGCTGCCGTCACAGCTCGTCTAAATGCTTAGACTGGGAAGGCGGACACCCATATTAGGATCAATTGCCCAATGACCAATACATCTTTAATAACTACAAAGTAATTTTCGAGGGTAGCGCAGAAAAGATAAGGGACACAAAAAACGAAATCGAAAGCGCGCAAATCTATTCAATTACATCTGCGGGCAATACATTTGCTCTCGCGAATCAGAGGACAAACCACACTTTGCGGATATAAATTAATCAAGACAGAACATTGTAAACTATACATCGTCGATCAAAGAGACGGGGATTTCTTCACCCAAAAGCGCATATTGACCATTAACTTGGATATCGTTGCATACACCAACGCAAAACTAGTGTATCTCGTAAAAAATTTCGGAAACCAAATAACGAACTTGTACGGCAACGTCGTTAAACAACAGTGCGACATTGAAAAGAGAGTACTCCGTCATACCCTAGGCTTCGTATCATTCGTACCCGCCAAGTTCGCTTACCACTACATGGGTGAACCAGGATATATAGCCCACATCGGAGGAAAGGTCGTCAGAATAGCAAAATGTGTACCAGTCAACGTGGCAATTAGACAACCCAAACAAAAGAATGCTACCAAGAACTACCAATTTTCAGAGGAAACGCGACCCTATTCATGATGCCCCGCACACAAATCATAATACAAACGGGACATGAAATCGAGTGCAATTAATTTCTCTCACTAGTGTACCGCATCAATAACGTTTGGTACCAAGCGCTCCCCCAACTAGCCGTCACCGCCGCACCCAAAGACATTCCGACAAGTACCAAATATTCCTGGAAGTTCATAACGCCAGCCCACCTAGCAGACAGCGGAATATACTCCTCGCAAGATCTTCAAAAACTCCGGACTAGCATGATGTTCCCAATCGAACGTACGGCAGTCCTAAACACAATCGCACGAGGAGCCACAGGTCAATACCCCGCTGACCAAGGCATAACTATCAAACATTGGCTTAACGACGACATTATCCAAAAATCTGTCGAAAAAGCACGGGGAAAAGTATATGTGTTTTTCAACACTATTAGAATGTTTACCGCAACGCTACTAGGAATCTGGGTAACCCTGAAGATTATAAAGTTCGCCATCGATGCACTAATACATGGTTACGCATTACATTTAATTTATGGCTGGAGCATCTGGCTGGTCGGCGCTGTATGGGATTCTCTGACGAACCTTCTCCTCCACCTCGCAAGAAACAAAAAACCAACGACAAAAAGCGCACCAACGAACGAAGCAAAGTCAAAGAAGAAACGAACCTGCCGCTGCAGGAACGCCCATCGACGGATGCACCACAATAACCGAAAGACCAAACGCAATCGAATGCTTATCCAGTGTACACGCCATCAATAACCTTTGGAGTGGTGCAACACACGGAACCTTGAATGTAGCACCCCCGATCACACCCAAACAACGTATAAATTCATCAAACCCCCGAGGGAAAGGTGGGAACATAAAAGTACATGAGAATACATTTATTTAAATACAAGCTAGATCAAAGGCAACACAATTTTGATAAAACACAATTCATATTGCATCTTAATAAGTAAACGGGTAGCCCGATCTGAAATCAAGTTAATCGCTCAGGGTAATCATCATAAGCTGCTAACACCCCCTTAGAGGACGACCACGCCGGATGATCCCAATCGTCTTCCGGGTGAGATTGGCCCCAGCGCCCCTCAAACATCCAACGGATTGAGTAATAATCAAATCCAGTCCCACGATCCAAGAGATCTAACTCCCGCCGGAGCGCTGCGCGGAACTGCCGACGGGCTCTGGCCATTCCAACAAACATCATCTGCAGGAAACACAACTTTGTCTCAAGAAAGAGAATAAAAGATGAAAATAAAACACAAAATAAACACACTACCTCACGGGCACAACGGTAGAAAAACTTTTCGGGAGCCATCCTTATCCTCCTTAAACTTTCTCTGTGCCAAAAAAAACTCCCGAAAACAAAATGTCATGTTGCCTTTTCCAAACGGAGCAGGATAATGTAAAACTCACCCAAGGGAACAATGAACGCTTACCCGTCGCGCCCCACAGAACTCGACTTCCACAAACTAGGTTAAAACATGCAACTATTACTTAAAACATATTGTAGCAAATAAGATAAAAATCATACGACTATCACTTGAAGACATACGTTAACAATGCGTAGAATAAAGTCAAAACATATACATACCTTTTCTTCTTCGTTTACCCTGGTGGATGAACACCAGATAGAATCTAAGAATAAAATTGATCGAAGCGAAATGTAACTTCTCGCAAACATTATGGTACTGCATCATGTTACTGTATCAAATAACAAAACAATACCTATCTCCCAATATACTTAAGCTACATGGTAAATCGATCAATGACGATGCCAGCTCACAAATCGTGCGACCATACCTTTCGATTACAATTATAATTAAATCTAATTGAGCGAGACGCTCAATCTTGAAGGAGGGAGGTGTTACGTCCCAGTCTTCACTTTTGTTCTCTATATTCTTGAAACCACGATGGTAAACACGCACGATAGCAGCACCCTCACTCATCGATCAAAAACCTATATTTCTTTAATGCTAAGCTAGCGATAGCCGAAACATACCACAAAATCAAAAGCGAAATCGTCGCACGTAGGTCCCCACGCATAAACATAGCCAACGACAAATGTATTTACGAGAGGAGTGTACTCGCAGCCTCGAAAGAGAAACCCTACGCCTAGAGCACTTGAACAAAATGCAGGGACCGAACTACTCGACAATCCTACCTTGTCCTAAGACCCAATCCCACGACGAAAACTCGCTTGCGTCAGAACACGTCACCCCGTCATATCGCAAGGCCCACGAAACCTCGGTTGCTGAACCCGATCCTCGGACATAGAACAATGGCCGCATTCACCATAGCGGTTACCTAATAAGTAGACGAACAAAACTATTCCCACGCATGACGTCGACCTATCACGTAAGTCAGCGTATATTCTCACGATTGATTAACCATTCACTAAGAAGCTCTGATCCGAAAATGCATTCCTCCAAAAAAGCTCCTTCTCCTACAATCAGACTTTCATAATTTTCATATCACGAAAGTGCAGACACTCTGTATTCGAACTCCGAACTGAACCGTCGACTTACAAGGCTAAACCCTTTCGCTCTGCGTTTCCGTGTAACCATTGTACGCGTAACTATCTTTGTACCGAAATTATGAGTTTGTAAGAGTCGAACGTAATAAACATGAACTACGTGAATTAAGACAAAATCTACGCGTCTAAACATTTATTTGATCAACGATCAATCCATCGGGCGGATCCAACTCTCCTACTAGAATCACGCACTCCAAATTCGTCTCAATCCAAATTGTTATTAAAGTCTGTTCGGAACTCACGCGGAAGCCAAACAAAGACTCACAACGCAATCTAATTCAATTCGAACTTTCGCGCTCTAAATCGGAAACCTCGCGAGTCCCACCTAAAGCCCCCTCCGGGACATAACAATGGCAGCAATTCCGTCAGAAATGCTGGCGAGGTTTGGTTTCTTAGGGCTGTTTTTTGAAGCAGTTGGGTGTGCGTGTCGTCATCTTGCCTGTCTCTCTTGCGTGAGCTGCGAGAGGAGGTAGATCCTTCAGAATCGGCAGGAGACGTGGAGCGAGATGCGCCGGGTGCCAAAGACAAGCTGTCTATTATACCGGCGGCGTCGAAGAAGCGAGGTGGCGCCAACTGTTTATCTTGACCCAGGTCCATAACGATGTAAAGATTCGGCAATTAAGTAATTACGCAACAGTCAGTGCGTAATTTCAGGTCGGTCGGCGAGGATGGTCATTTTCTTTAATTGACCATAATATGACCAGCCAATAGTATTTAAAATTCCGTTGTGTCGGTTCAGTGCGCGACTTCAGGCCGGTAGGCGAGAGAGGTTAGTGTCGTAATTGTCCGTAGATTGACCTACCAACGGGAAGGCAGGTTCCATTGTGTCAGATATCGGTGCGCCGTATTCACAAGAGAGAGAAGGATGATGGTGGTGCGAATGGCAGATTCTAAGCATGGGGCATGCGCGTAGCTTGGGACCGGTTGTCGGTGCAGCATGCGGTTGAAATGCGGGGACCACAGCCGAAAGTGAGGTTATGCAGAACCAAACATTTTCATCGAGGACATACTCGGGAAAGCCTCAAAGCGCCGAAAAATACGCTGCTTCGGGAGGTCTAGCTGAAGGCCAGAGAGAGAGAGACAGAGAGAGAGAGAGAGAGAGAGAGAGAGAGAGAGAGAGGGATGAGGGTTGGAGAAAGGATCGAGGTTCGAGGATATGGGTTACATGGTACGAGATAGGTTAGAAGGTATGGGATATGGGATAAGTTAAAGGATATCGGATACGAAGCAAGGGGTAGGGGTTAAAAATATGCATTAAATGATTTTCACAGTGAAAAACATGTATCGAGATCATTGTTTTCTCTGGGTTGCCTGTTTGTACCGAGATTGCGGGTTAAAAAAACTAATGACGGAACGCGTTGAAAAATACAACGCCACCTAGGTCCTTTTTGGTTGATAGTACTATTGTCACGGGATGTACAGTAGAACCTCGATTATCCGAACCTCGATTATCCGAACGATGGCTTAGTTTATCCGAACGCTCAATTATCCGAACGTTGGCGCGAAAGATACGTTGTTGCTCGCTGCCACTGCCGTGAGCAACAATAAGCAACCCAACGCAACTTCTCCTTCTCAAACGGCTGCGAGACTTAGTCGCTCAAAAACGCGTTACGGCCGTTCGTCAATTAAAAATGGACGATTTTATTTAAAAAATATTAAAAAAAGGCATTCGACTTTTTTCAGGTGTTTAATATATATAAATATATTTTTTTAACACCTGATATATGTATGTACATAAAAACAGTACGTACATATATATTAAAATTTGACATGTACTGTACTGTTTTTATGTAAAAGGGTGTTGTTTATGATCTCGTCCCAAAAAACCCAAAAGTCGAATGCGTTTTTAAATATTTTTGTTATAAAATCGTTCGGATAATCGAAACGTGGGTTTTTTGTATGTACCCTAAAGGTACATACATATATGTATAAAAACAGTACATGCATATATGTATGTACTGTTTTTATGTAAAAAGGTGTTGTTTATGATCCCGTCCCAAATAACCTACATTTCGATTATCCGAACTTTTCATTATCCGAACTAGTCTCGGTACCAATTGGTTCGGATAATCGAGGTTCTACTGTACTTAATATTGTTTTAATGAGTTTTGTTATACCGCATCTAAACCCGTGAGAATGAATTTATTGTCACCGCGGAAATTTTATTCAGCAATTAGAAATAAATATTTTGCTCTGCAGTTAAACTTTCATGAAAATTGGGCTCGCTGTGAAAGAGTGCCTCTTCCGTGTTGCAGTGTACCCAACAATACCGGTGACAACTTGGCAACTGACTTTACAGAAAGTAATTTTTTTTGCATTCGTTTGTACTCGGTTTGTACCCGTTTGTACCGCCTTAAATTACGTTTGTACCTTAAGGGGGAAAAAAGTACGAGGGTATGGAAAAATGGACCGCAACCCATTTAGAGCTAAACAATTTTAATAAACGCGATTGAAAAGAGAATCGTTTGTACCCGTTTTTACCGTCGAAATTTTTATTTATTTTTTTTTCAAATGTTGTTGTGGAAAAAAAAATTTCGATTTCTTTATTTTTTGTCCCCGTCGTACCGACAAGTATATCGTTTGTACCACCTAACAATTGCTTCTACTCATTCGTATCGATGAGTATATCGTTTCTCCCACCGTGTAATCGTTTGTACCTAGTCGTACTGACGAGTATATCGTTTGTACCACCGAGAAAACGATTGTACCCGTCTGTACTATCGAGCAATCATTTTTACCCGTTCTTATCGACGAGTCTATCGTTTGTAGCACCGAGAAATCGTTTGTACCACCGAGAAAACATTTGTACGCGTCTGCAGTATCGAGCAATCGTTTGTATCCGTCGGGATCGGTTGGACTATCAAGCAATCGTTTGTACTAGTCCGTATCGGCGAGTATGTTGTTTGTACCACCAAAAAAATGTTTGTACCCGTCTGAACTATCGAGCAATTGTTTATACCCGTCTGTAATATCAAGGAATCGTTTGTACCCCCTCGTACTGACGAGGATATCGTTTGTACCACAGAGAAAACGTTTGTACCCGTCTGTACTATCGAGCAATCATTTGTACGAGTTCGGATCGACGAGAATATCGTTTGTACGACCGAGAAATCGTTTGGACCCGTCTGTACTATCGAGGAATAGTTTGTACCCATTCGTAACGACGAAGACATCGTTTGTACCATCGAAAAAAAGTTTATACTCGTCGGTACTATCGAGCAATCGTTTGTGCCAGTTCGTATCGACAAGTATATCGTTTGTACCCCCGAGAAATCGTTTGTACGCGTTTGTTCTATCGAGCAATCGTTCGTACCCGTCCGTATCGAGAAGTATATGGTTTCACCATCGAGAAAATGTTTGTACCCGACTGTACTATCGAGCAATCATTTCTACCCATTCGTACTGACGAGTATATCGTTTGTACCGACGAGAAAACATTTGGACACGTCTGTACTATCGAGCAATCGTTTGCACCCGTCTGTAATATCAAGCAATCGTTAGTACCCCCTCGTACTGACGAATATATCGCTGGTACCACCGAGAAAACGTTCGTACCCGTCGGTCCTATCGAGCAATCGTTTGTATCCATTCGTACTGACGAGTATATCGTTTGTACTGACGAGAAAACGTTTGGACCCGTCTGTACTATCGAGCAATCGTTTGTACCCGTCTGTAATATCAAGCAATCGTTGGTACACCCTCGTACTGACGAGTATATCGTTTGTACGACCGAGAAATCGATTGTACCCGTTCGCATTGAAGAGTATATCGTTTGTACCACCGAGAAAACGTTCGTACTCGTCTGAACTATCAAGCGTTCGTTTGTACCAGTTCGTATCGACGAGTATATCGTTTGTACAAACGACAAAACGTTTGTACCCGTCTGTACTATCGAGCATTCGTTTGTACCATTTCGTATTGACGAGCATATCGTTTGTACCACCGAGAAATCGTTTGTACCCGTCTGCACTATCGAGGAATCGTTTGTACCAGTTCGAATAGACAAGTATATCGTGTGTACCACCGAGAAATCGTTTGTACCCATTTGTACTATCGAGCAATCGTTCGTACCCGTTCGCATCGACGAGAATATCGTTTGTACCACCGAGAAAACGTTTGTACCCGTCTGTACTATCGAGCAATCGTTTGTACCCGTTCGTATCGACAAGTATATCGGTTGTACCGCCGAGAAATCGTTTGTACCCGTTCGTATCGACAAGTATATCAGTTGTACCACCGAGAAATCGTTTGTACCCGTCTGTACTATCAAGCATTCGTTTGTACCAGTTCGTATCGATGAGTATATCGTTTGTACCACCGAGAAATCGTTTGTACCCATTTGTTCTATCGAGCAATCGTTTGTACCCGTTCGTATCGATGAGTATATCGTTTGTACCACCGAGAAATCGTTTGTACGCGTTTGTACTATCGAGCAATCATTTTTACCCGTTCTTATCGACGAGTATATCGTGTGTACCACCGAGCTATCGTTCGAACGCGTCTGTATTACCGAGGAATCGTTTGTACCCATTCGTATCGACGAGTATATCGTTTGTACCAACGAGAAAACGTTTATACTCGTCTGTAATATCGAGCAATCGTTTGTACCCGTTGGTATCGACGAGTATATCACTTGCACCACCGAGAAAACGTCTGTACCCGTCTGTACTATCAAGCAATCGTTTGTACCCGTTCGTGACGTCAAGTTGATCGTTTGTACCGCCGAGAAATCGTTTATACCCGTCTGTACTATCGAGCAGTCGTTTGTACCCGTCCGTATCGACGAGTATATAATTTGTACCACCGAGAAAACGTTTGTCCCGGTCTGTACTATCGAGCAATCGTTTCTACCCATTCGTACTGACGAATATATCGTTTGTACTGACGAGAAAAAGTTTGGACCCGTCTGTACTATCGAGCAATCGTTTGTACCAGTTCGTATCGACGAGAATATCGTTTGTACCACCGAGAAAACGTTTGTACCCGTCTGTACTATCGAGCGATCGTTAGTACCCGTTCGCATCAAAGAGTATATCGTTTGTACCACCGAGAAAACGTTTGTACTCGTCTGAACTATCAAGCGTTCGTTTGTACCAGTTCGTATCGACGAGTATATCGTTTGTACCAGCGAGAAATCGTTTGTACCCATTTGTTCTATCGAGCAATCGGTTGTACCCGTTCCTATCGACAAGTATATCGTTTGTACCACCGAGAAATCGTTTGTACCACCGAGAAATCGTTTGTACGCGTTTGAACGATCGAGAAATCGTTTGCACCCGATCGTATCGAGCAGTATATCGTTTGTACCACCGAGAAAACGTTTGTACCCATCTGTACTATCGAGCAATCGTTTGTACCCATTCGAACTGACGAGTATATCGTTTGTACCAACGAGAAAACGTTTGTACCCGTCTGAACTATCGAGCAATCGTTTGTATCCGTCTGTGATATCAAGCAATCGGTTGTACGCCCTCGTACTGACAAGTATATCGTTTGTACCACCGAGAAAACGTTTGTACCCGTCTGTACTATCAAACATTCGTTTGTACCAGTTCGTATCGACGAGGATATCGTTTGTACCACCCAGATATCGTTCGAACCCGTCTGTATTATCGAGGAATCGTTTGTACCTATTCGTATCGACGAGTATATCGTTTGTACCAACGAGAACACGTTTGTACTCGTCTGTACTATCGAGCAATCATTTGTACCCGTCAGTAATATCAAGCAATCGTTCGTACCCCCTCGTACTGACGAGTATGTCGTTTGTACCACCGAGAAAACGTTTGTACCCGCTTGTACGATCGAGCAATCGTTTGTAACCATTCGTACTGACGAGTATATCGGTTGTACCGACGAGAAAACATTTGTACCCGTTCGTATCGACGAGTCGGTAGTATCAAGCAATCGTTTGTACCCCCTCGTACTGACGAGTATATGGTTTGTGCCACCGACAAAACGTTTGTACCCGCCTGCACTATCGAGCATTCGTTTGTACCAGTTCATATCGACGAGTACATCGTTTGTACCACCGAGATATCGTTTGAACCCGTCTGTATTATCGACAAATCGTTTGTACCCATTCGTATCGACGAGTATATCGTTTGTACTAACGAGAAAACGTTTATACTCGTCTGGAATGTCGAGCAATCATTTGTACCCGTTGGTATCGACGAGTATATCATTTGTACCACCGAGAAAACCTCTGTACCCGTCTGTATTATCGAGCAATCGTATGTACCCGATCGTGTCGAAAAGTTTATCGTTTGTACCCGTCTGTTCTATCGAGCAATAGTTTGTACTCATTCGTATCGACGAGTATATCGTTTGTACCACCGAGAAAACGTTTGTACCCGTCTGTAATATCAAGCAATCGTTTGTACCCCCTCGTACTGACGAGTGTATCGTTTGTACCACCGAGAAAACGTTTGTACCCGTCTGTACTATCGAGCATTCGTTTGTACCAGTTCGTATCGACGAGTATATAGTTTGTACCACCGAGAAATCGTTCGATCGCATCCGTATTATCGAGGAATCGTTTGTACCCACTCGTATCGACGAGTATATCGCTTGTACCAACGAGAAAACGATTGTACCCGTCTGTACTGTCGCGAAATCGGTTGTACTCATTCGTACTGACGAGTATATCGTTTGTACCAATGAGAAAACGATTGTAGCCGTCTGTAGTATAGAGGAATTGTTTGTACCCGTCTGTAATATCAAGCAATCGTTTGTACCCCCTCGTACTGACGAGTATATCGTTTGCATCACCGAGAAAACGTTTGTAGGCGTCTGTACTATCGAGCAATCGTTTGTACCAGTTCGTATCGACAAGCATATCGTTTGTACCACGGAGAAATCGTTTGTACGCGTTTGTACTATCGAGCAATCGTTTGTACCCGTTCGGATCGAGGAGTATATCGTTTGTACCACCGAGAATAGGTTTGTCCCCGTCTGTACTATAGAGCAATCATATGTACCAGTTCGTATCGACAAGTATATCGTTTGGACCACCGAGAAATAGTTTGTACGCGTTTGTACTATCGAGACAACGTTTGTACCCGTTCGTATCAAGGAGTATATCGTTCATACTACCGAGAAAATGTTTGTACCCGTCTGTAATATCGAGCAATCTTTTGTACCCATTCGTACTGAAGAGTATATCGTTCGTACCGACGAGAAAACGTTTGTATCCGTCTGTACTATCAAGCAATCGTTTGTACCCCCTCGTATTGACGAGTATATCGTTTGTACCAACGAGAAAACGTTTGTACCGGTCTGAACTACCGAGCATTCGTTTGCACCGGTCTGTAATATGAAACAATCGTTTTTACCCCCTCGGACTGACGTGTATATCGTTTGTACCACCGAGAAAACGTTTGTACGCGTCAGTACTATCGAGCAATCGTTTGTACCAGTTCGCATCGACGAGTATATCGTTTGTACCACCCAGATATCGTTCGAACCCGTCTGTATTATCGAGGAATCGTTTGTACCTATTCGTATCGACGAGTATATCGTTTGTACCAACGAGAACACGTTTGTACTCGTCTGTACTATCGAGCAATCGTTTGTACCCGTCAGTAATATCAAGCAATCGTTCGTACCCCCTCGTACTGACGAGTATGTCGTTTGTACCACCGAGAAAACGTTTGTACCCGCTTGTACGATCGAGCAATCGTTTGTAACCATTCGTACTGACGAGTATATCGTTTGTACCGACGAGAAAACATTTGTACCCGTTCGTATCGACGAGTCGGTAGTATCAAGCAATCGTTTGTACCCCCTCGTACTGACGAGTATATGGTTTGTGCCACCGACAAAAAGTTTGTACCCGCCTGCACTATCGAGCATTCGTTTGTACCAGTTCATATCGACGAGTATATCGTTTGTACCACCGAGATATCGTTTGAACCCGTCTGTATTATCGACAAATCGTTTGTACCCATTCGTATCGACGAGTATATCGTTTGTACTAACGAGAAAACGTTTATACTCGTCTGTAATGTCGAGCAATCATTTGTAACCGTTGGTATCGACGAGTATATCATTTGTACCACCGAGAAAACCTCTGTACCCGTCTGTACTATCGAGCAATCGTATGTACCCGATCGTGTCGAAAAGTTTATCGTTTGTACCCGTCTGTTCTATCGAGCAATAGTTTGTACTCATTCGTATCGACGAGTATATCGTTTGTACCACCGAGAAAACGTTTGTACCCGTCTGTAATATCAAGCAATCGTTTGTACCCCCTCGTACTGACGAGTGTATCGTTTGTACCACCGAGAAAACGTTTGTACCCGTCTGTACTATCGAGCATTCGTTTGTACCAGTTCGTATCGACGAGTATATCGTTTGTACCACCGAGAAATCGTTCGATCGCGTCCGTATTATCGAGGAATCGTTTGTACCCACTCGTATCGACGAGTATATCGCTTGTACCAACGAGAAAACGATTGTACCCGTCTGTACTGTCGCGAAATCGTTTGTACTCATTCGTACTGACGAGTATATCGTTTGTACCAATGAGAAAACGATTGTAGCCGTCTGTAGTATAGATGAATTGTTTGTACCCGTCTGTAATATCAATCAATCGTTTGTACCCCCTCGTACTGACGAGTATATCGTTTGCATCACCGAGAAAACGTTTGTAGGCGTCTGTACTATCGAGCAATCGTTTGTACCAGTTCGTATCGACAAGCATATCGTTTGTACCACGGAGAAATCGTTTGTACGCGTTTGTACTATCGAGCAATCGTTTGTACCCGTTCGGATCGAGGAGTATATCGTTTGTACTACCGAGAATAGGTTTGTCCCCGTCTGTACTATAGAGCAATCGTATGTACCAGTTCGTATCGACAAGTATATCGTTTGGACCACCGAGAAATAGTTTGTACGCGTTTGTACTATCGAGACAACGTTTGTACCCATTCGTATCGAGGAGTATATCGTTCACACTACCGAGAAAATGTTTGTACCCGTCTGTAATATCGAGCAATCTTTTGTACCCATTCGTACTGAAGAGTATATCGTTCGTACCGACGAGAAAACGTTTGTACCCGTCTGTACTATCAAGCAATCGTTTGTACCCCCTCGGACTGACGTGTATATCGTTTGTACCACCGAGAAAACGTTTGTACGCGTCAGTACTATCGAGCAATCGTTTGTACCAGTTCGCATCGACGAGTATATCGTTTGTACCACAGAGAAATCATTTGTACCCGTCTGTACTATCGAGGAATCGCTGATACCCATTCGAATCGAGGAGGATATCGTTTGTACCAACGAGAAAACGTTTATACTTGTCTGTGCTATCGAGCAATCGTGTGTACCCGTTGGTATCGACGAGTATATCATTTGTACCACCGAGCAATCGTTTGTACCGCCGAGAAATCGTTTGTACCCGCCTGTACTATTGAGCAATCGTTTGTACACGTTCGTAACGAGAAAACGTTTATACTCGTCTGTAATATCGAGCAGTCGTTTGTACCCGTTGGTATCGACGAGTATATCATTTGTACGACCGAGAAAACGTCTGTACCCGTCTGTACTATCGAGCAATCTTTTGTACCCGTTCGTGTAGACAAGTTTATCGTTTGTACCGCCGAGAAATCGTTTGTACCCGTCTTTACTATCGAGCAGTCGTTTGTCCACATTCGTATCGACGAGTATATCGTTTATACCAATGAGAAGACGTTTATACTCGTCTGTAATATAGAGCAATCGTTTGCACCCGTAGGTATCGACGAGTATATCATTTGTACCACCGAGAAAACGTCTGTACCCGTGTGTACTATTCAGCAATCGTTTGTACCCGTTCGTGTCGACAAGTGTATCGTTTGTAACGCCGAGAAATCGTTTGTACTATTCTGTCCTATCGAGCTGTCGTTTGTACCCATTCGCGTCAACGAGTATATCGTTTGTAGCACCGAGAAAAAGTTTGTACGCGTTTGTACTAGCGAGAAATCGTTTGCACCCATTCGTATCGAGGAGTATATCGTTTGTCACCACCGAGAAAAAGTTTGTACCCGTCTGTACTATCGAGCAATCATTTGTACACATTCGTACTGAAGAGTATTTCGTTTGTACCACCGAGAAAACGTTTGTACCCGTCTGAACTATCGAGAAATCGTTTGTACCCGTCTGTAATATCAAGCAATCGTTTGTACCCTCTCGTACTGACGAGTGTATCGTTTGTACCTCCGAGAAAACGTTTGTACCCTTCTGCACTATCGAACAGTCGTTTGTACCCATTCGTGTCGATGAGTATATCGTTTGTACCACCGAGAAAACGTCTGTACCCGTGTGTACTATCGAGCAATCGTTTGTACCCGTTCGTGTCGACAAGTTTTTCGTGTGTACCACCGAGAAATCGTTTGTACCCGTCTGTACTATCGAGCATTCGTTTGTACCCATTCGTATCGTGGAGTATATCGTTTGTACCACCGAGAAAACGTTTGTACCCGTCTGTACTATAGAGAAATCGTTTGTACCTGTTCGTATCGAGGAGTATATCGTTTGTACCACCGAGAAAACGTTTGTACCCGTCTGTACTATCGAGCAATCGTTTCAGTACCCATTCGTACTCGTCGTCGTCGAGAAATCGTTTTTACGCGTTTGTACTATCGAGCAATCGTTTGTACCCGTCTGTAATATCAAGCAATCGATTGTACCCCCTCGTACTAACGAGTCTATCGTTTGTACCACCGAGAGAACGTTTGTACCCGTCTGTACTATCGAGCATTCGTTTGCACCAGTTCGTATCGACGAGTATATCGTTTGTACCACCGAGAAATCGTTCGATCGCGTCCCTATTATCGAGGAATCGTTTGTTCCCATTCGTATCGACGTGTATATCGTTTGTACCAACGAGAAAACATTTGTACCCGTCTGTACTATCGAGCAGTCGTTTGTACCCATTCGTACTGACGAGGATATCGTTTGTACCAATGAGAAAACATTTGCAGCCGTCTGTAGTATCGAGGAATTGTTTGTACCCGTCTGTAATATCAAGCAATCGTTTGTACCCCCTCGTACTGACGAGTGTATCGTTTGCATCACCGAGAAAAATATGTTTGTACGCGTCTGTACTATCGAGCAATCGTTTGTACCAGTTCGTATCGACAAGTATATCGTTTGTCCCGCCGAGAAATCGTTTGTACCCGTCTGTACTATCGAGCAATCGATTGTACCCGTTCGCATTGAAGAGTATATCGTTTGTACCACCGAGAAAACGTTTGTACTCGTCTGAACTATCAAGCGTTCGGTTCTACCAGTTCGTATCGATGAGTATATCGTTTGTACCACCGAGAAATCGTTTGTACCCATTTGTTCTATCGAGCAATCTGTTGTACCCGTTCCTATCGACAAGTATATCGTTTGTACCACCGAGAAATCGTTTGTACGCGTTTGTACGATCGAGAAATCGTTTGCACCCGATCGTATCGAGCAGTATATCGCTTGTACCACCGAGAAAACGGTTGTTCCCATCTGTACTATCGAGCAATCGTTTGTACCCATTCGAACTGACGAGTATATCGTTTGTACCAACGAGAAAACGTTTGTACCCGTCAGAACTATCGAGCAATCGTTTGTATCCGTCTGTGATATCAAGCAATCGGTTGTACGTCCTCGTACTGACAAGTATATCGTTTGTACCACCGAGAAAACGTTTGTACCCGTCTGTACTATCAAACATTCGTTTGTACCAGTTCGTATCGACGAGTATATCGTTTGTACCACCCAGATATCGATCGAACCCGTCTGTATTATTGAGGAATCGTTTGTACCTATTCGTATCGACGAGTATATCGTTTGTACCAACGAGAACACGTTTGGACTCGTCTGTACTATCGAGCAATCGTTTGTACCCGTCAGTAATATCAAGCAATCGTTCGTACCCTCTCGTACTGACGAGTATATCGTTTGTACCACCGAGAAAACGTGTGTACCCGCTTGTACGATCGAGCAATCGTTTGTAACCATTCGTACTGACGAGTATATCGTTTGTACCGACGAGAAAACATTTGTACCCGTTGGTATCGACGAGTCGGTAGTATCAAGCAATCGTTTGTACCCCCTCGTACTGACGAGTATATGGTTTGTGCCACCGACAAAACGTTTGTACCCGACTGCACTATCGAGCATTCGTTTGTACCAGTCATATCGACGAGTATATCGTTTGTACCACCGAGATATCGTTTGAACCCGTCTGTATTATCGACAAATCGTTTGTACCCATTCGTATCGACGAGTATATCGTTTGTACGAACGAGAAAACGTTTATACTCGTCGGTAATGTCGAGCAATCATTTGTACCCGTTGGTATCGACGAGTATATCATTTGTACCACCGAGAAAACCTCTGTACCCGTCTGTACTGTCGCGAAATCGTTTGTACTCATTCGTAATGACGAGTTTATCGTTTGTACCAATGAGAAAATGATTGTAGCCGTCTGTAGTATAGAGGAATTGTTTGAACCCGTCTGTAATATCAAGCAATCGTTTGTACCCCCTCGTACTGACGAGTATATCGTTTGCAACACCGAGAAAACGTTTGTACGCGTCTGTACTATCGAGCAATCGTTTGTACCAGTTCGTATCGACAAGCAAATCGTTTGTACCACGGAGAAATCGTTTGTACGCGTTTGTACTATCGAGTAATCGTTTGTACCCGTTCGGATCGAGGAGTATATCGTTTGTACCACCGAGAATAGGTTTGTACCCGTCTGTACTATAGAGCAATCGTATGTACCAGTTCGTATCGACAAGTATATCGTTTAGACCACCGAGCAAAAAGTTTGTACGCGTTTGTACTATCGAGACATCGTTTGTACCCGTTCGTATCAAGGAGTATATCGTTCATACTACCGAGAAAATGTTTGTACCCGTCTGTACTATCGAGCAATCTTTTGTACCCATTCGTACTGAAGAGTATATCGTTCGTACCGACGAGAAAACGTTTGTACCCGTCTGTACTATCAAGCAATCGTTTGTACCCCCTCGTATTGACGAGTATATCGTTTGTACCGCCGAGAAATCGTTTGTACCCGCCTGTACTATTGAGCAATCGTTTGTACACGTTCGTAACGAGAAACCGTTTATACTCGTCTGTAATATCGAGCAGTCGTTTGTACCCGTTGGTATCGACGAGTATATCATTTGTACGACCGAGAAAATGTCTGTACCCGTCTGTACTATCGATCAATCTTTTGTACCCGTTCGTGTAGACAAGTTTATCGTTTGTACCGCCGAGAAATCGTTTGTACCCGTCTTTACTATCGAGCAGTCGTTTGTCCACATTCGTATCGACGAGTATATCGTTTATACCAATGAGAAGACGTTTATACTCGTATGTAATATAGAGCAATCGTTTGTACCCGTTGGTATCGACGAGTATATCATTTGTACCACCGAGAAAACGTCTGTACCCGTGTGTACTATTGAGCATTCGTTTGTACCCGTTCGTGTCGACAAGTGTATCGTTTGTACCGCCGAGAAATCGTTTGTACCATTCTGTCCTATCGAGCAGTCGTTTGTACCCATTCACGTCGACGAGTATATCGTTTGTACCACCGAGAAAACGTTGTACGCGTTTGTACTAGCGAGAAATCGTTTGCACCCATTCGTATCGAGGAGTATATCGTTTGTCACCACCGAGAAAAAGTTTGTACCCGTCTGTACTATCGAGCAATCATTTGTACACATTCGTACTGAAGAGTATTTCGTTTGTACCAACGAGAAAACGTTTGTACCCGTCTGAACTATCGAGAAATCGTTTGTACCCGTCTGTAATATCAAGCAATCGTTTGTACCCTCTCGTACTGACGAGTGTATCGTTTGTACCACCGAGAAAACGTTTGTACCCTTCTGCACTATCGAACAGTCGTTTGTACCCATTCGTGTCGATGAGTATATCGTTTGTACCACCGAGATATCGTTTGTACCGATCTGTACTATCGAGCAGTCGCTTGTACCCATTCGTATCGACGAGTATATCGTTTGTACCAATGAGGAACCGTTTATACTCGTCTGTAATATCGAGCAATCGTTTGTACCCGTTGGTATCGACGAGTATGTCATTTGTACCACCGAGAAAACGTCTGTACCCGTGTGTACTATCGAGCAATCGTTTGTACCCGTTCGTGTCGACAAGTTTTTCGTGTGTACCACCGAGAAATCGTTTGTACCCGTCTGTACTATCGAGCATTCGTTTGTACCCATTCGTATCGTGGAGTATATCGTTTGTACCACCGAGAAAACGTTTGTACCCATTCGTATCGACGAGTATATCGTTTGTACCACCGAGAAAACGTTTGTACCCGTCTGTACTATAGAGAAATCGTTTGTACCTGTTCGTATCGAGGAGTATATCGTTTGTACCACCGAGAAAACGTTTGTACCCGTCTGTACTATCGAGCAATCGTTTCAGTACCCATTCGTACTCGTCGTCGTCGAGAAATCGTTTGTACGCGTTTGTACTATCGAGCAATCGTTTGTACCCGTCTGTAATATCAAGCAATCGATTGTACCCCCTCGTACTAACGAGTCTATCGTTTGTACCACCGAGAGAACGTTTGTACCCGTCTGTACTATCGAGCAGTCGTTTGCACCAGTTCGTATCGACGAGTATATCGTTTGTACCACCGAGAAATCGTTCGATCGCGTCTCTATTATCGAGGAATCGTTTGTACCCATTCGTATCGACGTGTATATCGTTTGTACCAACGAGAAAACATTTGTACCCGTCTGTACTATCGAGCAGTCGTTTGTACCCATTCGTACTGACGAGTATATCGTTTGTACCAATGAGAAAACATTTGCAGCCGTCTGTAGTATCGAGGAATTGTTTGTACCCGTCTGTAATATCAAGCAATCGTTTGTACCCCCTCGTACTGACGAGTGTATCGTTTGCATCACCGAGAAAAATATGTTTGTACGCGTCTGTACTATCGAGCAATCGATTGTACCAGTTCGTATCGACAAGTATTTCGTTTGTACCGCCGAGAAATCGTTTGTACCCGTCTGTACTATCGAGCAATCGATTGTACCCGTTCGCATTAAAGAGTATATCGTTTGTACCACCGAGAAAACGTTTGTACTCGTCTGAACTATCAAGCGTTCGTTTGTACCAGTTCGTATCGACGAGTATATCGTTTGTACCACCGAGAAATCGTTTGTACCCATTTGTTCTATCGAGCAATCGGTTGTACCCGTTCCTATCGACAAGTATATCGTTTGTACCACCGAGAAATCGTTTGTACGCGTTTGTACGATCGAGAAATCGTTTGCACCCGATCGTATCGAGCAGTATATCGCTTGTACCACCGAGAAAACGTTTGTACCCATCTGTACTATCGAGCAATCGTTTGTGCCCATTCGAACTGACGAGTATATCGTTTGTACCAACGAGAAAACGTTTGTACCCGTCTGAACTATCGAGAAATCGTTTGTATCCGTCTGTGATATCAAGCAATCGGTTGTACGTCCTCGTACTGACAAGTATATCGTTTGTACCACCGAGAAAACGTTTGTACCCGTCTGAACTATCGAGAAATCGTTTGTACCCATCTGTAATATCAAGCAATCGTTTGTACCCTCTCGTACTGACGAGTGTATCGTTTGTACCACCGAGAAAACGTTTGGACCCGTCTGAACTATCGAGCAATCGTTTGTATCCGTCTGTGATATCAAGCAATCGGTTGTACGTCCTCGTACTGACAAGTATATCGTTTGTACCACCGAGAAAACGTTTGTACCCGTCTGAACTATCGAGAAATCGTTTGTACCCATCTGTAATATCAAGCAATCTTTTGTACCCCCTCGTACTGACGAGTATATGGTTTGTGCCACCGACAAAACGTTTGTACCCGACTGCACTATCGAGCATTCGTTTGTACCAGTTCATATCGACGAGTATATCGTTTGTACCACCGAGATATCGTTTGAACCCGTCTGTATTATCGACAAATCGTTTGTACCCATTCGTATCGACGAGTATATCGTTTGTACTAACGAGAAAACGTTTATACTCGTCGGTAATGTCGAGCAATCATTTGTACCCGTTGGTATCGACGAGTATATCATTTGTACCACCGAGAAAACCTCTGTACCCGTCTGTACTGTCGCGAAATCGTTTGTACTTATTCGTACTGACGGGTATATCGTTTGTACCAATGAGAAAACGATTGTAGCCGTCTGTAGTATAGAGGAATTGTTTGAACCCGTCTGTAATATCAAGCAATCGTTTGTACCCCCTCGTACTGACGAGTATATCGTTTGCATCACCGAGAAAACGTTTGTTCGCGTCTGTACTATCGAGCAATCGTTTGTACCAGTTCGTATCGACAAGCAAATCGTTTGTACCACGGAGAAATCGTTTGTACGCGTTTGTACTATCGAGCAATCGTTTGTACCCGTTCGGATCGAGGAGTATATCGTTTGTACCACCGAGAATAGGTTTGTACCCGTCTGTACTATACAGCAATCGTATGTACCAGTTCGTATCGACAAGTATATCGTTTGGACCACCGAGAAATAGTTTGTACGCGTTTGTACTATCGAGACATCGTTTGTACCCGTTCGTATCGAGGAGTATATCGTTCATACTACCGAGAAAATGTTTGTACCCGTCTGTACTATCGAGCAATCTTTTGTACCCATTCGTACTGAAGAGTATATCGTTCGTACCGACGAGAAAACGTTTGTACCCGTCCGTACTATCAAGCAATCGTTTGTACCCCCTCGTATTGACGAGTATATCGTTTGTACCAACGAGAAAACGTTTGTACCGGTCTGAACTACCGAGCATTCGTTTGCACCGGTCTGTAATATGAAGCAATCGTTTTTACCCCCTCGGACTGACGAGTATATCGTTTGTACCACCGAGAAAACGTTCGTACGCGTCAGTACTATCGAGCAATCGTTTGTACCAGTTCGCATCGACGAGTATATCGTTTGTACCAGAGAGAAATCATTTGTACCCGTCTGTACTATCGAGGAATCGCTGATACCCATTCGAATCGAGGAGGACATCGTTTGTACCAACGAGAAAACGTTTATACTTGTCTGTGCTATCGAGCAATCGTTTGTACCCGTTGGTATCGACGAGTATATCATTTGTACCACCGAGCAATCGTTTGTTCCGCCGAGAAATCGTTTGTACCCGCCTGTACTATTGAGTAATCGTTTGTACACGTTCGTAACGAGAAAACGTTTATACTCGTCTGTAATATCGAGCAGTCGTTTGTACCCGTTGGTATCGACGAGTATATCATTTGTACGACCGAGAAAACGTCTGTACCCGTCTGTACTATCGAGCAATCTTTTGTACCCGTTCGTGTAGACAAGTTTATCGTTTGTACCGCCGAGAAATCGTTTGTACCCGTCTTTACTATCGAGCAGTCGTTTATCCACATTCGTATCGACGAGTATATCGTTTATACCAATGAGAAGACGTTTATACTCGTCTGTAATATAGACCAATCGTTTGTACCCGTTGGTATCGACGAGTATATCATTTGTACCACCGAGAAAACGTCTGTACCCGTGTGTACTATTGAGCATTCGTTTGTACCCGTTCGTGTCGACAAGTGTATCGTTTGTACCGCCGAGAAATCGTTTGTACCATTCTGTCCTATCGAGCAGTCGTTTGTACCCATTCGCGTCGACGAGTATATCGTTTCTACCACCGAGAAAACGTTTGTACGCGTTTGTACTAGCGAGAAATCGTTTGCACCCATTCGTATCGAGGAGTATATCGTTTGTCACCACCGAGAAAAAGTTTGTACCCGTCTGTACTATCGAGCAATCATTTGTACACATTCGTACTGAAGAGTATTTCGTTTGTACCAACGAGAAAACGTTTGTACCCGTCTGAACTATCGAGAAATCGTTTGTACCCGTCTGTAATATCAAGCAATCGTTTGTACCCTCTCGTACTGACGAGTGTATCGTTTGTACCACCGAGAAAACGTTTGTACCCTTCTGCACTATCGAACAGTCGTTTGTACCCATTCGTGTCGATGAGTATATCGTTTGTACCACCGAGATATCGTTTGTACCGATCTGTACTATCGAGCAGTCGCTTGTACCCATTCGTATCGACGAGTATATCGTTTGTACGAATGAGGAACCGTTTATACTCGTCTGTAATATCGAGCAATCGTTTGTACCCGTTCGTGTCGACAAGTTTTCCGTGTGTACCACCGAGAAATCGTTTGTACCCGTCTGTACTATCGAGCATTCGTTTGTACCCATTCGTATCGTGGAGTATATCGTTTGTACCACCGAGAAAACGTTTGTACCCATTCGTATCGACGAGTATATCGTTTGTACCACCGAGAAAACGTTTGTACCCGTCTGTACTATAGAGAAATCGTTTGTACCTGTTCGTATCGAGGAGTATATCGTTTGTACCACCGAGAAAACGTTTGTACCCGTCTGTACTATCGAGCAATCGTTTCAGTACCCATTCGTACTCGTCGTCGTCGAGAAATCGTTTGTACGCGTTTGTACTATCGAGCAATCGTTTGTACCCGTCTGTAATATCAAGCAATCGATTGTACCCCCTCGTACTAACGAGTCTATCGTTTGTACCACCGAGAGAACGTTTGTACCCGTCTGTACTATCGAGCATTCGTTTGCACCAGTTCGTATCGACGGGTATATCGTTTGTACCACCGAGAAATCGTTCGATCGCGTCTCTATTATCGAGGAATCGTTTGTACCCATTCGTATCGACGTGTATATCGTTTGTACCAACGAGAAAACATTTGTACCCGTCTGTACTATCGAGCAGTCGTTTGTACCCATTCGTACTGACGAGTATATCGTTTGTACCAATGAGAAAACATTTGCAGCCGTCTGTAGTATCGAGGAATTGTTTGTACCCGTCTTTAATATCAAGCAATCGTTTGTACCCCCTCGTACTGACGAGTGTATCGTTTGCATCACCGAGAAAAATATGTTTGTACGCGTCTGTACTATCGAGCAATCGATTGTACCAGTTCGTATCGACAAGTATATCGTTTGTACCGCCGAGAAATCGTTTGTACCCGTCTGTACTATCGAGCAATCGATTGTACCCGTTCGCATTGAAGAGTATATCGTTTGTACCACCGAGAAAACGTTTGTACTCGTCTGAACTATCAAGCGTTCGTTTGTACCAGTTCGTATCGACGAGTATATCGTTTGTACCACCGAGAAATCGTTTGTACCCATTTGTTCTATCGAGCAATCGGTTGTACCCGTTCCTATCGACAAGTATATCGTTTGTACCACCGAGAAATCGTTTGTACGCGTTTGTACGATCGAGAAATCGTTTGCACCCGATCGTATCGAGCAGTATATCGCTTGTACCACCGAGAAAACGTTTGTACCCATCTGTACTATCGAGCAATCGTTTGTACCCATTCGAACTGACGAGTATATCGTTTGTACCAACGAGAAAACGTTTGTACCCGTCTGAACTATCGAGCAATCGTTTGTATCCGTCTGTGATATCAAGCAATCGGTTGTACGTCCTCGTACTCACAAGTATATCGTTTGTACCACCGAGAAAACGTTTGTACCCGTCTGAACTATCGAGAAATCGTTTGTACCCATCTGTAATATCAAGCAATCGTTTGTACCCTCTCGTACTGACGAGTGTATCGTTTGTACCACCGAGAAAACGTTTGTACCCGTCTGCACTATCGAACAGTCGTTTGTACCCATTCGTGTCGATGAGTATATCGTTTGTACCACCGAGATATCGTTTGTACCGATCTGTACTATCGAGCAGTCGTTTGTACCCATTCGTATCGACGAGTATATCGTTTGTACCAATGAGGAACCATTTATACTCGTCTGTAATATCGAGCAATCGTTTGTACCCGTTGGTATCGACGAGTATATCATTTGTACCACCGAGAAAACGTCTCGACCCGTGTGTACTATCGAGCAATCGTTTGTACCCGTTCGTGTCGACAAGTTTTTCGTTTGTACCACCGAGAAATCGTTTGTACCCGTCTGTACTATCGAGCATTCGTTTGTACCCATTCGTATCGTGGAGTATATCGTTTGTACCACCGAGAAAACGTTTGTACCCATTCGTATCGACGAGTATATCGTTTGTACCACCGAGAAAACGTTTGTACCCGTCTGTACTATAGAGAAATCGTTTGTACCTGTTCGTATCGAGGAGTATATCGTTTGTACCACCGAGAAAACGTTTGTACCCGTCTGTACTATCGAGCAATCGTTTCAGTACCCATTCGTACTCGTCGTCGTCGAGAAATCGTTTGTACGCGTTTGTACTATCGAGCAATCGTTTGTACCCGTCTGTAATATCAAGCAATCGATTTTACCCCCTCGTACTAACGAGTCTATCGTTTGTACCACCGAGAGAACGTTTGTACCCGTCTGTACTATCGAGCATTCGTTTGCACCAGTTGGTATCGACGAGTATATCGTTTGTACCACCGAGAAATCGTTCGATCGCGTCTCTATTATCGAGGAATCGTTTGTACCCATTCGTATCGACGTGTATATCGTTTGTACCAACGAGAAAACATTTGTACCCGTCTGTACTATCGAGCAGTCGTTTGTACCCATTCGTACTCACGAGTATATCGTTTGTACCAATGAGAAAACGTTTGCAGCCGTCTGTAGTATCGAGGAATTGTTTGTACCCGTCTGTAATATCAAGCAATCGTTTGTACCCCCTCGTACTGATGAGTGTATCGTTTGCATCACCGAGAAAAATATGTTTGTACGCGTCTGTACTATCGAGCAATCGTTTGTACCAGTTCGTATCGACAAGTATATCGTTTGTACCACCGAGAAATCGTTTGTACCCGTCTGTACTATAGAGCAATCGTTTGTACCAGTTCGTATTGACAAGTATATCGTTTGTGTCACCGAGAAATGGTTTGTACGCGTTTGTACTGTCGAGAAATCGTTTGTACCCGTTCGTATCGAGGAGTATATCGTTCGTACTACCGAGAAAACGTTTGTACCCGTCTGTACTATCGAGCTATCGTTTGTACCCATTCGTACTGGAGAGTATATCGTTCGTACCGACGAGAAAACGTTTGTACCCGTCTGTACTATCAAGCAATCGTTTGTTCCCCCTCGTACTGACAAGTATATCGTTTGTACCACCGAGAAAACGTTTGTACGCGTCAGTACTATCGAGCAATCGTTTGTACCATTTCGTATCGACGAGTATATCGTTTGTACCACCGAGAAATCGTTTGTACCCGTCTGTACTATTGAGGAATCGTTGATACCCATTCGTATTGAGGAGGATATCGTTTGTACCAACGAGAAAACGTTTATACTCGTCTGTGCTATCGAGCAATCGTTTGTACCCGTTGGCATCGACGAATATATCATTTGTACCACCGAGAAAACGTTTGTACCCTTGTGTACTATCGAGCAATCGTTTGTAACCGTTCGTATCAACAATTAAATCGTTTGTACCGCCGAGAATTCGTTTGTACACGTTCGTATCGACAAGTCTATCGTTTGTACCACCGAGAAGTCGTTTGTACCCGTGTGTACTATCGAGCAACCGTTTGTACCCGTTCGTATCGACGAGTATATCGTTTGTACCAACGAGAAAACGTTTGTCCTCGTCTGTACTATCGAACAGTCGTTTGTACCCGTCAGTAATATCAAGCAATCGTTTGTACCCTCTCGTACTGACGAGTTTATCGTTTGTACCACCGAGAAAACGTTTGTGCCCGCCTGTACGATCGAGTAATCGTTTGTAACCATTCGTACTGACGAGTATATCGTTTGTACCACCGAGAAAACGTTTGTACCCGTTTGTACTTTCGAGCAACCGTTTGTAACCATTCGTACTGACGAGTATATCGTTTGTACCAACGAGAAAACGTTTGTACCCGTCTGTATTATCGAGCAATCGTTTGTACCCGTCTGTAATATCAAGCAATCGTTTGTATCCCCTCGCACTGACGAGTTTATCGTTTGTACCACCGA
The DNA here is from genome assembly GCA_964007375.1 of Ophion obscuratus. Classification (NCBI taxonomy): domain Eukaryota; kingdom Metazoa; phylum Arthropoda; class Insecta; order Hymenoptera; family Ichneumonidae; genus Ophion; species Ophion obscuratus. The sequence goes on from OZ023314.1 coordinate 44,231,353, forward strand.
GGAAATGTTTGTATACGTCTGTGCTATCGAGCAATCGTTTGTACCCGTCTGTAATATCAAGCAATCGTTTGTACCCCCTCGTACTGACGAGTATATCGTTTGTACCACCGAGAAAACGTTTATACCCGTCTGTACTATCGTGCGATTGTTTGTACCCATTCCTTTCGACGAGTACATAGTTTGTATCCCCGACACAACGTTCGCACCCGTCTGCACTATCGAGCAATCGTTTGTGCCCGTTCGTATCGACAACTATATCATTTGTATCACCGAGAAATCGTTTGTACGCGTGTTTACCATCGAGCAATCGATTGTACCCGTCTGTCATATCAAGCAATCGTTTGTACCCCCTCATACTGCTGAGTATATCGATTGTACCACCGACAAAACGTTTACGGATAGTACCCGTCTGTACTATCGAGCAATCATTTGTACCAGTTCGTATCGACAAGTAAATCGTTTGTACCAACAGGAAAACGTTTGTACCCGTTTGTACTATCGAGAAATCGTTTGTATCCGTCTGTACTATCGAGCAATCGTTTGTACCCATTCGTACTGACGAGAGTAGTAGAACTATACGGGTTCTGGACAAAGTGGTGTCGAGGGGGGTGCGGGGACGGGGGAGTCCGAGACGGTGGGTAAGGGGTGGGATTTGATCATGTGGTGGGGGAAGTGTGTGGTGTGGAGTATGCGGCGATGGGGAGGGGGTGAGGAGTCTATAGCAAGGGGAAGGAGGTGCCTGGCTGTCTCGCAAAGGTATAAGGACCCGTTTGGGGAATTGGGGGAGGGGGATTTTCGGCTTGCGGAGAGAGGTGCGGAGAGTGACATCACGCGGGGAAGAGGATGCCCAAAACTATGGGTCAACGTCCAGAAGCCCGGAAGGATAACACTTGTAGGTACGGGCCAAGGGGGGCACCAGCATCCAGGAGACATCGTACACGATGCGTCACTTTTGTAAGGGGGCGTTATTAATACAGGTGAATCGTTTCCAGAGAATAGAGGAAAATTTCTCTCAAACATGTGGATATGCATATGAAAGCCCGCATGATATGATACCCTCTCGGCAACGCAAGGCAATTGTAATGCTAATTGCCAAAGGAGACTTTACGGATAAACTTTTTATGCAGCTGTAGTAACAAAAGTTAGCTCGTACAAAATTGAATTGCATCCGGGCTTGTATTCATTCCAAAAGATAACATCAAGATGTTTGCATGTGTGAGTGTGCATGCAGTGCACCTGCCAAGAACCCAATGTGGCGGGTTGCGGAAGTGTGCGAGGAGTCTAGCAAGTAATCCGTGTGGGTAGAGGATGCCCGAAACCACGGGGCCCATGGAGGAATGGTTAGCAGTTGTCGGCGCGGGGGACACACGGTAGGAGAAACGTTGGTAGCTAGGGGGACATCGTAGACGATGCGTCATTTCTCTGGGTGGGAAAAGACGGCCTTATTGATACAGGTGAAACGTTTTTCCAGACAAAGGTGAGAAATTTGTCTTAAACATGCGGATATACATATGAACGCATATAGGAGACTCATTTGAAAAATGAATGCAATAGAAGTAGGTATTCCAGCACAAATTTGGATAAAGGGCCCAGATCTTCCGCGCTTATGCACCCAATTGAATTCATTGTGTTCCCATGCTTCCATACTAGTCTTATAACATTGTAAAATAAAAAACTATGGTGAGGTGGCACACTTCTAAGACAGAGGAGAAAGACAGAAAATAATTTTTCCGAATGAAACCGACTTCTAGCACCCAAAGCCGCACACTTTTAATCGAGCAGTCACTTTGCTCGCATCATTTCTTGGAGCCTTCGTTTAACGCGTGTGCAAATGGCTGAGAACGTTCCACAATTAGAACAAAATCTGCGCGATCAAGCCGCACTAATAAATTCGGTGGATAAGTATATAGTGTGGGAGCAACAATGTGACCAATGTGTAGAGTCGTTGGAAACGCAAAGTCGAATTAAGCGACCGCGATTATCGCTTGGAAATCAGCAACCATTGGTAGCACAAATTGCTCGCTTAAAAGGTTTAAAAAATGCTCTACGCAAACGATTTTTACATGTAGGCGCGGGACAAAGTGATCGCGGTTTGATTTGGCGAGAGATTGATACAGCGTTCGAAAATCGTATACTGACTGGCTGTGTCATCAATAACGACCATATTGATCCTCGTCAGTTTCTCGAACACGCATGTGATATAATGCTTTCACATGTGCAAAACATTATCAACAAACTCATCAGTGTGAAAGTGAATACAGTTTTCAATGGTGAATTTGAGACAGATGACAAACGTGCAAATAAAAGTATCAACACGAAAAACTTTGAACTTTTTACCACATCCAATTTACGTGAGTGGTAGACACAACGAGTTGTCGAGCCTACCTTAGCATCCCTCGAAGATTTTCAAAAACGTGATAGCGGATGGACATTGTCGCGGATACTGAACTTAACTTTTAATATCAACAAATACAATCCAATGCGTGTTGGATGTGAAACTGTTTTGTCGCGGGAAATAATCATAAAGAAAGCGGTGGTGAATATAAAGTCGAAGGATAACGCGTGTTTTGCGTGGTCAGTGGTAGCTCCTCTTCATCCAGCGAAAACACATGTGAACATGATATCTTCGTATCCTCATTACTCAACTGTAGTGCAGCTTCAAGGCATTGTTTTTCCAATTACTCTAAATCAAATAAAGAAGTTTGAATCGCAAAATAAACTTTCAATTAATGTATATACATTTGAAAAGGAAAACATCGTTCCGATTCGAGTATGTGACCAAAAGTTCGATAAACACATCAATTTGCTGTACGTGGAGGATTCATCGGACCACAACGTGGGACACTTTGTATGGATCAAAAAATTTTCCCGACTCGTGAGCACGCAGCTGAATAAAACAAAAGGGAAAAAACACATCTGCGATCGGTGAGTAAAAACCCTACTCCGAATTATACCTATGTGTAATTATGTACTTGGTAATATAAAAATGGTTTCGCCGTTTTGTTACAGGTGTTCGCACTACTTCTACACGGAGGACAAATTGCGATCACACGAGGTGGATTGTGGAAAATTGAATGATTGCGCCATTCGATTACCGGATGCAATGGACAAATGGCTAACATTTAAAAACTTTCAACGAAAAGAGCGACTTCCATTCGTGATTTACGCTGATCTCGAGTGCATTCTGGCAAAGGTTGTCGACAAAAACATATACCAACATCATGAAGTGTTTAGCATCGCGTACTACGTACATTGTTCGTATGACCATTCATTATCAGGATACTACTCGCGTCGCAGTGCTGATTGCGTTCCAGGTTCGTTGAGAACCTTAAAAATTTAGCTCTGCGCATCAACGATATTTTATCGGATAATGTTCCTATGATACCTCTAACACCAAATGATTGGGCAGAATATCGAAGCGTCACGCAGTGTCATATATGTGAGAAACCATTTGCCAAAAACGACATACGTGTTCGCGATCATTGTCATCTGACTGGATGTTATAGAGGCCCCGCTCACTCTAAGTGCAATTTGAACTATAAGCAGTCGTTTTTCATTCCTATAGTTTTTCATAATTTGTCTGGTTATGACGCACATTTCATCATCAAGGAGGTAGCCACAGCGTTCGAAGGAAAAACCGATGTGCTTCCCATAACAAAGGAGAAATACATTTCTTTCACAAAAACAGTTCAAACGGCAGACAAGTCACAACATCAGATTCAATTACGCTTCATCGATTCATACAAATTTCTTAATGCAAGTCTGGATAAACTGACATCATTTTTGACAACGGACAAACTCAAAATTTTACGATCACAATTTCATGGCATACCGGCAGATAATTTTATTCTATTAACTCGAAAGGGTGTCTTCTCCTATGAATATATCGATAGCGTAAACAGATTGGGCGACTTTCACCTACCACCACGAGATGCATTTTACAGCAATTTGACCGGTGACACTGTAAGTGAAAACGAATACACTCATGCCGAGAATGTATGGGATCGGTTTGCTATTCAAACATTAGGTGAATATAGCGACTTATACCTGAAAACCGATGTTTTGTTACTAGCCGACATTTTTGTGAACTTTCGTGATACCTGTATCGAAAGTTAAAGGCTCGACCCCGCGTATTACTACACTCTTCCTGGATACACCTGGGATGCAATGTTAAAGCATACAAACATTAACTTCGAATTGCTCAACGACGTTGACATGGTGTTATTTGTTGAACGGGGTATACGCGGTGGTCTGAGTCAATGCTCAAACAGGTACGCGCATGCCAATAACAATACATGGAATCGTTCGATCCATCGAAGTCTTCATCATACTTGATGTATTTCGATGTAAATAATTTGTATGGATGGGCAATGTGTCAATCATTGCCTTATGCTAATTTCCGATGGATCGATGACTTGTCAACATTCGATTTATCATCGATCGCGCTAGATTCCCTGACAGGCTACATTCTTGAGGTTGACTTAGAGTACCCAGAATGTCTACACGATGCGCACATGGACTTGCCTTTTTGTTCAACACATGGTAAACCACCTGGTAAGCAACAAGAAAAACTGCTTGCAACCGTGAATAACAAGGAACGGTATGTCATTCATTATCGCAATCTGCAGCAGAGTGTACGCCATGGTCTCAAAATAAAAAAAATTCACAGAATACTGCAATTCTCCCAATCACCCTGGCTACGAACATATATTGAGCTTAATACACAGTTCCGAACCCAAGCGAAGAATGAATTCAAAAAAAATCTCTATAAATTGATGAATAATGCAGTGTTTGGGAAAACTATGGAAAATGTGCGCAATCATGTAGACGTTAAGCTTTTGACACGATGGGAGGGCAGATACGGTGCAGAGGCAATGATTGCAAAGCCAAATTTTCATAGCCGGAGCGTTTTTTCAGAAAACCTTATTGCTGTCGAATTACGCAAACTGGAGGTGAAATTCAATAAGCCGATATATGTGGATATGTGCATACTCGACATATCGAAGACATGTTTATATGACTTTCATCATGAGTATATTGTACCTCTGTATAAAGACAAATGTACGGTGTTGTATACCGATACGGACAGCCTCATATACAACATTGAGTGTGAGGATGTGTATGATGACATAAAGCGCAACATTCATCGCTTCGATACTAGCGACTATCCCGCGGATAATGGGTATGATATACCGCTTGTCAACAAAAAAGTACCTGGACTAATGAAAGACCAAAATAATGGTCGGATAATGACTGAATTCATCGGGCTTAGAGCAAAAATATATGCGGTGCGAGTCGATGGCAAAGACAATACAAAGAAAGTAAAAGGTGTTAAGAGTAATATCGTTGCAAGAACGATCTCGTTCGAGGATTACACGAAATGCTTAAACGAACAAATCGAAATGAATCGCCAATAATCGTGCATAAGATCGAAGTTACATGAAGTATACACCATGAACGAGACAAAAATTGCTCTAAGCCCGCATGATGACAAACGGTATATCATACCCGGAACCACGAAAACGCTACCATGGGGGCATTTTAGGATACAATCGAAGCATGTATTTTGTAAATGTTTTAAGAATAATCGACTTTGTAAATAATTGTTTTGTAAATAATGAATTGGTTTGTCAATTTTTCAAGTAGAGAAATAAAGAAAACCCCATTGTAATTTGCTATAATCACGATATTTTTCTCCACACCTTCCTAACACACTTTTGTGAGAGAGACAGGTTTGAAAAAGCCAGAAGGAGAAGGCTGCCCAAGCGAGAAAACACATGCTACGCTGAAGAGAACGGTCGACCCTTTGTGACACAAAGGCCTCGTCATCTGGAATGAGTAAAGAGAGACAAGAATCATCAAATATAAAACATTTTTATTGTCCGCTACAAATCAGATTTGCTTATCCAACTATTGTGGGTACTATCGAAACCCAACCATTTTACAAACATTCGATTACCACGCTTCTTCAATACTTATTCGATGAGATAAATATCAGGATGTTGAACTTTAAGTAGCTCCTGATCGTAGAAACCACCTGCAATCGGTTCATCGTCATAGTCCTTGAGGTGAAATGTTACAGGTTTTGTGTTTTTCACTCTATATATAGTAAATGTTTCCGTTGTCCAGTTCGGTGTGTAACCCTTTTCGAAAACACTCTTGAATTTACTGATTCTTACTTTATCACCAATTTCGAATTTTGATGTCGATGACTTTTTCAATGGAGTCTTATTATAGACATGTTGTAGTAGCTGTTTCTCATTTCCAGCATTGACATTTCGCGGTTTCATCTTAATCGTGCGGTGCACGGAATCATTATACTCGGCTACTAATTTATCAACTAAATCGATCCACCTATAATTACCACGAATACTAAATTGTACCCACATCTTATTTTTCAATGTACGATTAAAACGCTCGCAAATGGAAGCTTTTAAATTGCTATATGTTGAATACATGTGGATATTGTACTTTTTCATTAGGGTTTTAAAGTCACGATTATAAAACTCTTTTCTTTGATCCACGTGTAACTTCAACGGTATGCGTCCCTTTACGAGTATCGACTTCAGTGCGGTTGCTGCATCTTTACCATTCTTAAGAATTTTTGAGATCTGCATCGAGCGTCCTCGCAATATCTCTCATCGTAGCTTCTAATCCATTAACCAACAACAGGTTACTCTCATTTATTTCTTTACGTATGTTCTTAATGATTGTTCGAGATCTTTTATGTAAAGCACTTAGATTGATAGCATCGTCTTGTTCTTCCGGATTGGCGATATTACACAATCGTTTTTGCCCCAAGTCATAATCACCATCTGCGGTAGTTCTAAACCCAATCCCCGGTCTGCCTGGAGGACCTTGCTTATTGAGGACGATATTCTTTTTCAGTTGGCGTCCGAACACATCGACACTCATGTTGATAATGCGTGAAATTTCAAATGTTGGGTTAATAAATAATTTTGGCTTCACGCAATTCTTCAACAATCGATACAATTTCATTTGAATGTGACGAATTTCCAGCTGCTTGTGATGCTAGAAGTAAGCGAAGACGATCTACTAGCTCATTGGGACTATCCCAATAAATGTAATCCAATTGGGTATTTTTTCTCGCCACCTTATACTTTGGCATACCCTTTCCCATGTGCTCGTGATGATCAACTATATTTGCGATATAAGTATTGAATTTGTGGCCGACACTATGTCGTATAGCCTCACCAGGCTTGTAATATTTTTTGTGAGCATTCATGGAGATAATGATTTTTTCATATTTTTTCAAGTCATCTGGTGTCAGAGCTTCGACGTTGGGAACTTTTTGAAACAATAGCTCTGCTAATCCAACAGTTTTCGGATAGGTTGAATCTCGCACACGAATATTTTGAGAATCGAATAATATAGGCGAATCACCAATCATTAATTTGTTGTTCGCGAGGTTCCGTACACCATATGAGACATCTAAGCTTGTCTTTCGATTTGTACGTAATAAAAGAAGATATTCACTGATTAAATCATCAACATTTTGGGTTGGTGAGTCATCATCCATGTCATATACCAGCTTAAAAGAGTCTTGTGTTTCATTCTTGAAAGAATCTTGTGTTTCGTTCTCGAATTGGGGCTCGACACCATTCATCAAATATTCCACATCATTATCCTTTACTTTTTTATCTTTAACTTCCATCTTTACCACCTCGTTGTTTTTGTTTGACACTAATTGTTCCAATAGTCTCACTATATGTTTAAAGACCTTTTGCATTCTCTGCTCATCGATGTCTCTTCCGATCTTGAGTATACGATGCTTTCGTCTGATTGCATCGCTCGCCTTGGAGATTTCACTCAATACATCTTTTTCCCTCAACAGCTGTTCGCTCTTCATGTTGTCGCTATCGGTGTGTACATGATACTGTCTTTTCGCAATCAATGACGGGTCATTTATCGAGTGTCAGAAAATAATCAAAACCTTGCCTATATCGACCCTCGTTAATATTGGTATCCTTATCGATTGTGATGAATGCATACTTGTCGGAATTCCAACATTTCGTGCACATGTTTTTAAAGCATGTATAAGACATATCCGTATTAACATGATCATTGTACACGTGCTTGAGATTCGTATCATTCTGCTTGAAAAGCACCACAAAATTCGCATTATCTCTCACGAGATGTTTGGGGATATGAGTGTGTCTGACAAAGATAGAAACTGTCAACAATCTCATGTCTTCCCATGGAAAAGAAAGCTCTCACATTATCCTGTTTTTCACACGCTATATCATCAAAAATGAATATAGAGTTGGGTTGTACGTCACTTGGCGCTATAACTTGTTCATGCTCATTGAATGGATAATACTCAACGCCACTCACAGGTTCGAGTAATCGTTCGAGCAACTTATATTTTGGCTGTTTCAGCGACTTGGAATACAGATAAATATTCTCAAATCTCAAACCATTGGGGTGTATTATGAGAGTGAACAGTGCATTCGTTTTCCCACAATTCGATGGACCACAAAAAACGGCGCGTATGCTATCCGGCAATATATTTCCATGACGTTTTTGCCTCTTCATTCTTCCATCGTCGACAAATTTATCAAAATTTATTACGGGAAGCCCGCCTCCGAAAGTTTGTTTCTTGGACGCCATCTCACACACGACTAATGGAAAATCAATATAAAAAGGCATTTATAGGGATCGTCTATATACATTTGCCTGGGTACCAGTATTGTGGGCCGGGTACAAAGCTGGCTAAGCGCCTTGCTCGTGGTGATCCGGGAATTAATCCGTTAGACACGGCTTGCAAACAACAAGACATTGCATATTCAAAAAATCCAGATAACCTTGAAGCGAGACATTCAGCAGATAAAGTGTTGGCCGAACAAGCTTGGCACCGCGTTACCGCTAAAGACGCTAGCATCGGCGAGAAAGCAAGTGCTTGGAGTGTGTCAAATATCATGCAGACAAAGAGAAAATTTGGCATGGCGATGAAGGGAGCACGTAAGGGCGGCGTTTGTTTGAAAAAAATTATTCGTGCTGCGAAGAAGACAATGATTCAAAGTAATAATCCGCATACGGTTATTAAATCGGCTCTAAAGGGTGCTCGTGTGGCGGTAAAGACTGAATGTGTCAAAGTGCGCGCACCGCGGGTTCTACCTATACCTCATAAAATTGTTGGTTTATTTCCATTTCTGATACCAATATTTGCGGGTCTTAGCGCTGCTGGGGCTTTGTCAGGTGGTGCGGCTGGTATAGCCAAAGCTGTTAATGCTGCTCAAGCGGCTTAACGTGAATTGAATGAAAGTAAACGACATAATCGAACAATTGAAGCGATTGCTTTGGGTAGGGGGTTACATCTGAAACCGTATAAGCAAGGATTGGGTCTTCTTATCAAGCCAAAAAACGTCAAGTAACGCTACCACACCGACCGTTGACTGACATCGACCTACTCAAATATGCAACAGTCGTGAAGGTTCCACATTTCCGTGGCGTGTACATGCGGGATACAGTACCAATGAGCGGGCCACTCAAATATTATGAATCAGCGATTGTGAACTTGGATGAAAATTTAGGGCCTGGCACACACTGCCTACAAAAAGACTGGATGGAAAGTCATGTACTTTGATAGTTTCGGCGATCTTCCATCACCATCTGAACTCATAAGATATTTTGGTGTAGGTAGCGTGAACTATAATTATAAGAGATATCAAGAATATGATACGATTGAATGCGGACATCTATGTCTCAAGTTTCTTTGTCAACAATTACGATACAAAGGCAAATACATGTTATATATACGTGGAGTATAAGGCTGAGAGTTTAGTTGTCAAAGTACCAGCGTCATGGAAGATAGTTTAACATTGACCATATCTGGATCGTCATCGATACTCGAGGCGCAATACTTTCCCCCTATAGAACTCTCACCAAACAAAAATTATACTCTCGGTTTCGTGGAACTATTAACATTCAACTCTATTCCCAATATAGACATTAACCACAACAAACTTTACGTGGGAGATGAGGTGTTGACAATACCTACGGGTAGCTATGAAATAGAGGATATTGATACATTTGCGCAAACCGAGCTGTCACGGAAAAACATCAAAATCAACATCAAACCTAATAATAATACTTTGCGCAGTGAAATCGAGTGTGATCATGGTGTAAATTTTGAGCCTGAAGATTCGATTGGACATCTGGGCTTCACAGCACGTAAATTGGAAGCGAATAAAAGACACGAATCTGATCTTCCAGTAGCCATTCTCAAAGTAAACGCCCTACGGGTTGAGTGCAATATAACCGCTGGTGCCTATATTAACGGACAAAAAGTGCACACCATTCATGAATTTTTCCCATCGGTCCCTCCAGGATATAAAATCATTGAGGTTCCATCACACGTCATTTATCTACCAATCACAAGCCGAACGATAGATACAATATAACTTCGAATATTGGATCAGGACGGTGACTTTGTAAATTTCCGCGGGGAAGTACTCACAATACGGCTGCATATAAAATCATAATGGGTATAGTCTTTAATAGAGTCACTAATAACACTAAACAACCATGGGTAAAAATAATCAGTCGTCGGCCTGCACCCAAAGTGCTCACACCTCAAAACGTGCTACTTTTGAAGAATTTGGGTCTGAAAGTGCGTGGGGACAGCGTGTAAAACATTATTTATTTTATGCTTTGTGCATCTGCTGCGTGCAATCGAAGAAAAAATCGTAAACATTCAGGAGCCCGTAGTCTTCGACGAATCCATCATACATTGTGAAATTCACGCTCATCAACCATATGCATCTTCGACCTTTAATAACAGTGACGAAATACGTATTGCCATTCAAAATCAAGATCTATCCATCCTGCCAAGCAAAAGTTCCTTGCACATCTGTGGAAAATTATCTAAGCGTGATGGGATGCCAACCGCTGCCACAAGTCTCGTCAACAATGCCATCTGCCATTTGTTTGAAGAAGTGCGATATGAGTTGATTGCCACAGAAATCGATCGTAATAGGAATGTCTGTATTACGAGTGTAATTAAAGGATATTCGTCTCTCAGTCCAGCTAAGAGTTCTATGCTCGAAAACACGGGATAGCTCGATGTTGAAGAGACGAAGCAGATTGTTGATATATCGGGAAATTTTGATGTGTGTATACCACTGAGCATGCTGCTCGGATTTGCCGAAGATTATCGGAAAATTGTGGTAAATGCGCTAATTCTTACGAGATCGAAGACTGATGATAATGCCATCATGCAAACAGCTCCCGAAGACTACAAACTCGTATTGCATAAAATCGAATGGCTTGTACTATATGTAACAGTCTCAGATCAACGAAAAATTCAGCTATTGAAATTTCTCGCCAAAGATGCACCAATTTCCATGAGTTTTCGGACGTGGGAATTGTATGAATATCCACTACTCCCCGTCACCTCTAAGCATGTGTGGTCTGTCAAGACTTCCAATCAGTTGGAGAAACTACGACATGTCATTCTCGCGCTGCAGACGGGACGAAAAAATATGAAAGAGAGAAATGCGAGTAACTTTGATCATTGCAACATCAGCGCTGTCAAGCTATACCTAAACTCCCAATGCTATCCATATGGAAATCTAAACCTAAATATCAATCAAAATCAGTATGCTTTACTCTACGAGATGTATACAAACTTCCAATTCACCTATCACAACAAAGAAGCTGAACCATGGCTAAATAAGACGGAATTCTTGGAAAAAGCCCCCCTCGCCATCATTGACTGCTCAAAGCAAAATGATTCTCTTAAGGCCGGCCCCGTGGATGTGCGTCTCGAATTTGAATTGAAAACGAATATTCTGCCGAAAACTGCTGCATTCTGTTTAATCCTCCATGATCGTATTGTCGAATACAATCCGATTAGTGGTGCGGTTAAAAAATTGGTATAAATCTTGTCAACTGTCTGCGGACTCTTCAGTCAATATGGAGCTCGTCGTCGATGTGCAGGGGTTCAAGAGACCCATCAACGATTTTGTCCTAAAGGAGATTTCCTTCGTCAAACTCCACGACAAGAAGGCTGAACCGCTGACGTTTTTCTTCAACGCACCATCTGCATGGGACTCGTTGCCAGACAAATACAAAAAGACAAACAAATGGTTGGAACGCAATTTTCACGGATTACGATGGGATCACGGTGATATACCATACGAGGCAGCTAGAACGATAATTCGAACCATCTTGCAAGGAGCTCCTACCATCTACGTGAAGGGATTCGAAAAGTGTTCATGGATATCAAAATTCACGGATCCTACAACCAAAATTGTTGACTTGGAGACCCTGGACTGTCCCTCGGTGCAGAAATGGCCAAATATCTCCGACTTTGAATGTCCCCATCATTTCTTCAATATGAAATACAATTGTGCCACTGCGAATGTAAAATTGCTGAAAATCTGGTTGAGTGTATACGAAGCGCTGCATGAGCGGAGGATTTTTAAATAAAAACATTTTTAAATAAAAAAAACATTTTGATATATATCTTTTTCGATTGTATTTATTCTTACATCCAACACCAACGTGGAACATTTTTATATTCAATGAAAGCTATTCTTTATACATTGTTGTGGGCATGTTGAAAACTCAACGATGTTAGTGACCGATGATTCCATTGAGCTCATCATTTCCGACCAGCACCATGGTATGCTCACTGTTTATTGAACGCGATGCTGCTGTATTGTCCGTCATAATAGTTCATGTATAGTTCGTCATTGCAAGCCATTTCCAATATATTCTCGAATATCTTTGGACCGTGTTTGAAGGCTATCATGAGCCGTGCTGGTAAGAAGACGGCGAACTCGTCCATGATGTCCACTACGGAACGCTTTGCTAATTTGGTGTGGGCAGCCCTCATGTTGGAGATTGGATAACACGATGGAACCTTGAGGGTATCATATCATGCTGGCTTTCACATGCATATCCACATATTTCAGAGAAATTTTCCTCTATTGTCTGGAAACGATTCACCTGTATCAATAACGCCCCCTTAGAAAAGGGACGCATCGTGCACGATGTCCCCTGGCTGCTGGTGCCCCCTTGGCCCGTACCTACAACTGTTATCCTTTCGTGCTTTTGGACGTCGACCCATAGTTTTGGGACATCCTCTTCCCCGCGTGACGTCACTCGCCGCACCTCTCTCCGCGAGCCGCAAATCCCCCTCCCCCAATTCCCCAAACGGGTCCGTATACCTTTGTGAGACAGCCAGACACCTCCTTCCCCTTGCTATAGACTCCTCACCCCCTCCCCTTCGCCGCACACTTCCCCCACCACATGACCAAATCCCTCCCCTTACCCCCCGTCCCCGCACCCCCCTCGCCCGCACTTTGTCCAGAACCCGTATAGTTGTACTACTGACGAGTATATCGTTTGTACCGACGAGAAAACGTTTGTACCTGTCTGTACTATCGAGTATTCTTTTGTACACGTTCGTACCGACCAGTATATCGTTTGTACCACCGAGAAAACGTTTGTACCCTTCGTGCTATCGAGAAATCGTTTGTACCCCCTCGTACTGACGAGTATATCGTTTGTACCACCGAGAAAACGTTTGTACCCGACTGTACTATCGCGCAATCGTTTGTACCCGTTCGTTTCGACGAGTATATAGTTTGTACCACCGAGACAACGTTCGTACCCGTCTGTACTACCGAGCAATCGTTTGTACCAGTTCGTATCGACGAGTATATCGTTATTCTCAACGAGAACACGTTTGTACCCGTCTGAACTATTGAGCAAGCGTTTGTACCCGTCTGTAATATCAATCAATCGTTTGTACCCCCTCGAACTGATGTGCATATCGTTTGTACCACCGAGAAAACTATTGTACCCGTCTGTACTATCGAACAATCCTTTGTAACCATTCGTACTGACGAGTATATCGTTTGTACCAACGAGAAAACGTTTGTACCCGTCTGTGCTATCGAGCAATCGTTTGTACCCCCGCGTACTGACAAGTTTATCGTTTGTACCACCGAGAAAACATTTATACCCGTCTGTACTATCAAGCAATCGTTTGTACCCCCTCGTACTGACGAGTATATTGTTTGTACCACCGAGAAGACGTTTGTACCCGTCTGTACTATCGAGCAATCGTTCGTACCAGTCCGTATCGACGAGTATATCGTTTGTACCAACGAGAAAACGTTTGTACCCGTCTGTACCATCGAGCAATCGTTTGTACCAGTTCGTATCGACGAGTATATCGTTTGTACCAACGAGAAAACGTTTGTACCCGTCTGTACTATCGAGCAAACGTGTGTACCCGTCTGTAATATTGAGCAATCGTTTGTACCCCCTTGTACTGACGAGTATATCATTTCTACCTCCGAGAAAACGTTTGTACCCATCTGTACTATCGAGCAATCGTTTGTGCCCGTTCGTATTGACGAGTATATCGTTTGTACCACCCAGAAGTCGTTTGTACCCGTTGGTATCGACGAGTATATCGTTTGTACTATCGAGCAATCGTTTGTACCGGTGCGTATCGGCGAGTATATCGTTTGTACCACCGAGAAAACGTTTAGACCCGTCTGTACTATCGAGCAATCGTTCGTATCCGTCTGTACTATCGAGCAATCGTCTGTACCCGTTCGTATCGACGAGCATATCATTTGTACTGCCGATTCATCGTTTGTTCCCATCTACGCTTACTTGGATTTAGTTACTTAGATTTACTTATTTACTTTACGAAACTCACGCTCGGCGGTACAAACGATATACTCCTTGGGACGAACAAGTAGAAATGATTGCTCGTTGGTACAAACGACATACTCGTCAGTATGGACCGAAACACATGATTTAATGCTGGTACAAATGATTTACTCGTTGCTACGAACGGGTACAAACGATTTCTCGGTGACAGAAACCTAAGCAAACGATTTCTCGGTGGTACAAACGATATAATCATCAGTACGAATGGGTACAAACGATTTCTCGGTGATACAAACGATATACTCGTCAGTACGAATGGGTACAAACGATTACACGGTGGTAGAAACGATATACTCATCGATACGAATGAGTAGAACCAATTGCTACGTGGTCCAAACGATATACTTGTCGGTACAAACGGAAAAAAAAAACTCGAAAATTTTTTTCCAACAAAAAATTTGAACAAAAATTCAAAAAAAAATTTCCAACGGTTCAAAAGGGTACAAACGATTCTCTTTTCAATCGCTTTCATTAAAATTGTTTAGCTCTAAATGGGTTGCGGTCCATTTTTCCATGCCCTCGTACTTTCTTTCCCCTTAAGGTACAAACGAAATTTAAGGCGGTACAAATGGGTACAAACCGAGTACAAACGAATGCAAAAAAATTACTTTCTGTAAAGTCAGTTGCCAACTTCACACAGGCCCCAACAACCCAACAGTTTGAGGTTACTATGTTACGACTGAGGAGGAACAAAATAATGGAAAAAAGTCGACGTAAAAATGGAAAAAATTGAATTTTTTAAAGTTCAAAAGATTTAGTAATTTTTTTCATATCAACTGTTTCGAATATCGTAGCTTCACGTTGAATGCAATAACTTACTTGATCATGGTGCTACCGACATCTTTTTTCATGAAATCACACGTTCACGAAGCCATTCACACTTGGGAGAAATTACTTTTTTACCGTTATTGAATAGTGTGAGAATTCATTTTGAAAACAATTGTCATCTTTGGTCTTTCACGGCTACGCCAACCACCCAATAAGAGAAAATGGAGGCGTTTAAAGCATGTTTTTCTTCAATTCAGATGCATCATCGTCTTGTGCAGATACAATCGCCCGATTCTTTTGGATTCAAGAAGGCCCAGGACGAAACATCCTATCGTTCAACATTTTTCATAATAGAATATAAAATCTATTTGTATTTGTTATTTCCTAATCATTTATGGGGTTAGGCCACAGTAACGGGTATAAAATCATGTGCGAATTGAACAATTTTTGTTCCTACGAATAAGTGATTCGCTCATAAAATTGATTACACATCTAATTAGTATATCAAGCTATTAGAATTTTTTTTTCCATGTACAAAATGGCCGACTACTAATATTTTCTTTTGTTATCTTTTTTAGGCGCTCTGCAGCGTGACATTTATAATCCGCAATTTTTTACCTTGAACAAAAACAAAAATTTTCGTCAATCTGCATTAGAATACCTAAAGAAGTACGTACAGAATTGAAACAATATTGTTTTATTCAAAAGTTGTAGGTATTTGAATTGAGTTGTAGGTATTTGAATGAATTTTCAGTGAAAAATGTCGTATAAACCTTCTCATAAAATAAAAAGTTTTGGATTAATCAGAAATTGTCATATCTGCTCGCGAACGCAGTACATACCGGGTCGGGCCCGATAATATTGTTTAGTCCCTGTGTAATAAAATTGTACATTCACTCCCGGAGGAATAATTTAGGAAAAACTCGAGTGGGCCCGCTGCATAATCTAAGCGCAAGCGACGCCCGAGCGCGCCACGGAGCGCTCTAAGACCAAAAATGCACAAACGGAAAACTTCGGATTATAAGAACGTCCAACGCGTGTGGCGATACTTTAAATATTCATAACATAGGTTACGATAAGATGCTTTAGTTATAAAACGAGACTGCACAGCGACTCGAAGAGTACGGAAAATATCGGCCCTCGACAAACGAAACGTACAAATCTTCTGTACACCAAAAAGATACACACACTAGAAGAGAATTCTCTGATCCAGGAAGTAGACCCGAGACCACATGCGCTCTCACACCTGGGTCAACAAAGCCTATCTTAGGGTAGGCGCTACAACGCGGCCAAGGCCCCTTTTTCCTCCCGGTATTGTTCCGCGCTCCAGATAAAGAAAACGATGCTCCAATTCCTGGAAATAGAGCGACGAATATGACTCGCAGACTACGTCCTGCTCCCACTTTCCATTTTCGACCAATCATCCAAAGAGACATATATTTGAAGCCTTTTCCACCAATGCCTATAGAAAACCCATCACGAAAATGCACCCATTCCACCATTAACGAAACCTCTCCTATTTTCCACTTGGCAACGAAGTGTCCGTCACGAAGTTAGTCTCCCAACAGTTTCCATCGCGATCGGACAAAGTCTCCAACATCTTCCATCAGATCTAGTTCGATACAAAAAGCTATCTCCCGGCAGTTTCCGACAAGTTCAGACGTTAACTCTAAAAATTAGTATATCTCCGGTATAATTGTTATAAGTTCTGTCTATACTTTATAAAGCGCGACCACATTAATATCGATACATTGAATTGCGTAAATACCGAATTAATTCGAAAACTCGGCTCGCGATAAATACTCGTGTATTAAAACATCGTGTCTACGCGAAGAACACCAGCTCCGCTAAACCCGTAACCGAGCGTACACAACTGAGCGGTCCGGCCTACCTGCGAAGGCCCCGATTCGACCCTCCGTATCTCCAACCATTGTACCCACGGCGCATCGACACATGTAAGCGAAATACTTCATGTATATTTTCTGTATTATTAATTTAATCGACTTAACCAGATTGGTTAATTCCAATAAACCCCGATTCGATAGAATTTGAGTGTCCAATTATTCCTGCATCGGATAATCGCGTCAGCCCATTTTTACCCAAGCACTACCCCTTTTTACCCTCATGCCGAGCTATTGCGCTAGGCGTAGGCTACAAAGGGGGAAACGTAAAAATATTTGCCCACGTCCCCTCAGGATGTGACAAAATTCCGTACGTACTTCTCTGCAAAATGCAATTCGGACCATAACTTTTAAATTTGAATAAATCGAGTGAAAATTGTTGAAGTTATTTGTCACGCCAATTGGAAAAAAAGCTGTTTCGAGAAAAACGCGTTTAAAGTTTTAGGTACTCTATAGCCGTGCCAGAAGTGGGCTTACGTTATACGCTCAAAGTCGGTGAAAAGAAATGTTCTTGCCATAAATCGAATAGTAACTTATTCTTATGATGATAAAGCACCACACAGCGAGAAAAATTAGCGATTTTTCGAAAATTCTACTGTGGCATTACCCCTTAATGTTGTTAGACATTTTTAAAGTTCAAAGACATGGCGATTATTCCACAACGGAAATACTTGTCTTCGGACTCGGATTAATGTAAAAAACATCGATTCAAAGAGAGAACCACATGTGATTCGACGATGAAATCGGAGTCGAATTCGGGTCCGTAATATGACGAATGATCGATCGAGACCCCTAGAACCATTACGACGACCGAATTCATCTTTGTAACGTAAATAATGCTTTTGCCGTCGTTCTTGCTGCAGTCTCAGACTTCTCGACTCAATCTGACCGGACGTAAGATGAAATCACATGGGAATAAGCGGTAAATGATCAGCAAGGATGTACGGTAGTCGTTCGGGAAATAACCAGGAACAAACGAGGACATGAAAAATGACGTATTTGAGTTTTTTTCATACTTGACGGGATAAAATCAGGAATTTGTTTGGGTTTAGTATTTCGATGACATTTTCCGTTATATTCCTATCTCCGTCAAGGACCAGAGTTCTCACGCCCAGAATAAAAGGTGTGGGACTGTCATCGTCGGCCAGGTGCCCTTTCCGGAAGCTGGTCCCGCCATGATGCCACCAGAGCCACCTGAAGACATTTGCAAAAAGAATCGTCGATAACAATTAATGAAGTTTCATTTAATTATTTGCCACCGTCTACGTGTACATCATAAAAACTTACCGTCAACTTATCCATAACGAATGCTCAAAATGGCCACCGTTTGCCTGGACGCAGCAACAGGCTCGGCGCAACAGGCTCTCCCGGAAATTTTCGAGCATATCCGCAGTTACGGTGCGGAGGGCATCTTCAAAGCGGAGCTCCAGGTGGCTCGATCACGCAAGGGTTGGCGATAAACGTGCGACATGGCCCTATGAGAAAAAATTCAATGGATTCAAATCTGGGGATCGCGCCGGCTAGTCGCGCATCCCCGCTCGACCAATGAGTCGATCGCCAAATACTTGAGCCACCGCCTGCCTCGCAATTCCGTTCGAATCGAAAATCGATTATCTCGGCCAAAAAAATCATTAACCAATTTAGTGAACGGCGTTTGAAAGAGCGCAAGCTTCACTTTGCTTTTTTTTATTTTAGCGTTTTTATTGTAGCCGCTACGTTATTTCGAAAATGCCGGTTTCATCACGATTTTCGTACGTAGGAAAATCGCGTGCCGGACTTTAAACAATACTGATTTCGCCATTTAGCCATAATATCCTTCGAAAAGGACACTGTTAGCTTTATTTTCGTTTTTTCTTTTATTTTTGCATTATCCTTTCGCAGTGCTATTCAGTGTTTTCTTTGAAAAAAAAACGTCCAGTTTTTCAAGAGCCGGCAGAGTGCGCCGTAACTTGAAAACTATGAGGTTCATAACACTTTGGTCGAACGAGTAAAAACCTGTGTTTTGTTATTCGCAAGTCACTTAGTGTTTTTTTTCGATTCCATTTCGAAATGTCTTTGCCTCGCGTTTTTCTGTTGTCTCTTCATTAAAAAACATAGGGAAGCATCTTTGCTTCCCTATGTTTTTTAATGAATTTGGAAAGAAATCTGAGAAAATGCAGTGACTCCAAAATAGCAAAATACAAAATACGCAATTTTTCTTACCAAATTACCCATATGTGACTATTAAAAAAGCTTGGGGCGCTCAAAACGTCGAATTGTGCGAAATTAAATACCGTTTGTGAAACTGGAGTGATCAAATTTATTAAACATTTCAAAAGTTGAGTGCCCCAATCTTTCATTTATAGTCAAATATCGGTAATTTGGTGAACACAATTATTTTCTATTTCTTACATTAAACAACAGATGGTTCTGAAAAAAAACATTTACCTATAAATTTGATTTTCTATTTTTTGCAGTACATTAAATAATGTGAAAGTTGATGGAATACCGATTCTCCATTGTGCATCTCACAGAAAATTGTTATTTTTATTTATTAATGTATTTAATTATTTTCTTTTAAATTGACCCATGTATTGTCACGTCTTATATTCATGTTTGCAAAATTTCAAAGTTCTAAGTAGTAGGGAAGTTTCGTTTTGCATCTCATAGAAAGTAAGGTTAAATAAAAGCTTGTAATAGATTGTAAGAAAAAGCACAAGGAAGCTTGCTTATCCGATTCAAAACCCTAATTGTCAATGTTTGAATGAGATTTTTTTTCGACGAGATATTCAATTGTTTGGCAGGGTACAACACTCACAAGTTGCCTAATACTTCTGACCAAGGCTCTATTTCCTTAACCCTTGTTTGACACACGTTTGCAGAATCACACGCTTGACAAAAATCGTCATAAAAAATGAACTATTGCATATTTATACTTAATAATTTGTTTGAAAGTACTGACGTGCATACTTTTTAAAACTACATAGGTTATATAGCCAAATATGTAATTTAAGCGCTCTTAAAAAATCAAACTATGCAAAAAAATAAAAATAAAAAAAACGATACGTTTTCCTTAAAAAATCACACTTTTTTATTTTTCGATAAAAATAGCTGCAAATTAGTCGCGCTTGCTTGAGATGAACATGTTTTTAAAAAAAGGGGGAATAGGGAGCTATTTAAAAAGCGTATTCATTTTGAAAAATAAGGTAAGACATTTTGTGAAAAAAATGAACTCCGTATTAGAGTGAAAATATGATGTACTTTTATATTTTTATTTAAATTAACGGAGAAGAGGCGTGGGGTAGAATTCACCCACGGTTGTCAAACAAGGGTTTGACAACTTATTGTTTGTTAACAATGAAAAACCTTACCAAATGGCCTCCCATTATTGCGTCCCACACGTTTAACGGCGGAAAATGATGTCGATGCCGGGCTTGGATGGCAACATGGGGATTTGCGTTCTTGGTAGCCCAGTAGTGGGAATTCCTCGTGTTCCAGGTCCCGTTTCGCGATAACGAACTTTCATCGGTGAAAATGATCGCCCTTAAAATATTGTTGTCCACCTCGGGCGCATTTAGGCCAACGGCAGAACTCTATCCGCCTCTCATAATCTTCCTCGACCAGACCCTGCACACGCGTATAGTGGAAGGGGTGCATTTCTGCTGATTTCAGCGTCCGATGTGCCGTCGATGGACTCGGTCCAACCGCTTGGGCCACGGCGCGCGTGCTTGTAGTCGGGTCTTGCTCAGCCGCTCGGAGTATATTTTCGTCCCGGCGGACGGTTCGAGCCGTTCGCGGCTGACCCACACTACAGCGATTCGGCATCACGTTTCCGCATTCGCGCAAACGGTTAAATGCTGCCGAAACGACTTAGCGGCTTGGGTGCCGTCGTCCGCAAAATTTTCCGCGCACGCAATTGCCGCTGCCCGTCCATTGAATCGGCAGTCTCCATAACACCCGATCATATCCGCCTATGCCGGCTTCGATTTTCTCTCGAAATTCTCTAGTTGTCTCTCGCACTAGATGGCTCGCGCTATGTTCCGCTCACGATAACTGCTGATAAGATTCGCCTTGTTGATCGTCGTTTCGTGGTGTGTGCGTTTGTTTGGGTTTTCAAAAGTTTTCAACAGAGGAGGCAAACAGAAGATTGCACAATAATTGAACGGTGATGAACAAGGTAGTCGTCTCAGTAACTAACGTGAGCGGAGCATAGCACGAGCAATGTCGTGCGAGAGACAAATGGAGAATATCGAAGCCGGTATGGGCGATCATACCACTGGAGAATATGCGGATATGATCGCCTGTTATGGAGAATGCCGACGCAATGGACGGGCAGCGGCAATTGCGGAAGCGGAAAATTTGACCAAATTTTCCATAATTTTCGACCCTCGGCACGAAAACTGCCATTGGACTACTACGGCTGCTGTAGACTATGAATATCGACGAATCCAATATTCAGCTCGGCGTTCTCAGTTCGTAGGGATTAGTCCACAACAAAAAGACTTGCATGTGGACTCTGATTCGTTGCCAGATATAAATGACGTCGATTCGGAGAGAGATTCACATAAGATTCGACGTTAATAAATACGCCTCTTTCAACTGTTTTTTTTTATCGGATCGAGACGAATCCAATATGAAAAAACGGTCCATTGAAATTCTGTTTTGTGTTTTGTTATCGAAATAACCTCGAGATTGTTCGGATTCGTTTCCAGTGAGTGATTTTTAGAAATGTATCACCCTTAGCACAAAAAAACAGCCATGAGAACTGCTGCTGTGGACTATGAACGTGAACGAATCCAATGTTCAGCGTGGTGTTCTCATTTTGTCGTGATTATTCCACAACAGAAACACTTGCATGTGCACATGGATCAGTTTCCAGATGTAAAAGACGTCGATCCGAAGAGAGACTCACATGAGATTCGACGTTGATAAATGCGCCTGTTTCAAGCGTTTTTTTATCGGATCGAGACGAATCCAATATAAAAAACGTTCTATTCGAATCTGTTGTGTGTTTCATTATCGAAACAACCTTCACATTGTTCGGATTCGTTCTCAATAAGTTATTTTTCAAAATGTTTCACCCTCGGCACGAAAATAGCCATTGGACTACTACGGCTGCTTTGGATTATGAATGTCAACGAATCCAATGTTCAGCGCGGCGTTCTCAGTTTGAAGTGATCATTCCACAACAGAAACACTCGCACGCGGACTCGGATTTGTTCCCAGCGGTACAAGACATCGACGCGAAGAGAGATTTACATAAGATTCGACGGTGATAAATAGGCGTGTTTCAACCCATTCAATTGGGAAAATTTGCCCAAATTTTCCATAATTTTCTACCTTCGGTGCGAAAACTGCCATTGGACTACTACGGTTGCTGTGGACTATGAACGTCGATGAATCCAATGTTCAGCGCAGCGTTCTCAGTTTTTAGGGATTAGTCCACAACAGAAACACTTGCATGTGGACCCTGATTGGTTCCCAGGTGTAAACGACGTCGATTCGAAGAGAGATTCACATGAGATTCGACCTTAATAAATACGCCTCCTTTAACTGTTTTTTATCGGGTCGAGACGAATCCAATACGAAAAAACGGTCCATTGAAATTCTGATTGGTGTTTTATTATTAAAATAACCTTCAGATTATTCGGATTCGTTTCCAGTGAGTTATTTTTAGAAATGTATCGCCCTTGGCACAAAAAAAAATAGCCATGAGAACTGCTGCTGTGGACTATGAACGTGAACGAATCCAATGTTCAGCGTGGCGTTCTCATATTGTCGTGATTATTCCACAACAGAAACACTTGCATGTGCACATGGATCAGTTTACAGATGTAAAAGACGTCAATCCGAAGAGAGATTCACATGAGATTCGACGTTGATAAATGCGCCTGTTTCAAGCGGTTTTTTATCGGATCGAGACGAATCCAATATAAAAAACGTTCTATTCGATTCTGTTGTGTGTTTCATTATCGAAACAAGTAGTATAGCTGTGACA